>CM037160.1:43756798-43894298 GCA_020921065.1 Vaccinium darrowii | reverse complement strand
CGACGGGGTTTGCACCAGTGGTATCGTCTTGACGAGGGCTATATCCCTCTGGTATCAAATCGATTTTAGGGTGAACGAATCGTCTTCGCCGGAGATGCAGCTTATTGGCCGCGTTTTGGCCGGCGAGGAGGGAGAGAACGCGAGGGCTACAGTGACTCGCCCACCCAAACGAGTCACTGTAGCGATTATCTTCTTGGAGAGGCTGATGGCGAGGCTGTTGCTAGCCGGAAATGGAGGTTTGGCTCTCCATCTTGACTTCGCCGGAGTTATAGAGAGACAGCTGGAGATGGTCTTAGCCGAACTCTTTAGATTCACACGTCACTATATATCGTTAATCATAGATACATTTGGGCTAGCTAGAGAATGACTGGCTTGGCGCCTCCCACAGCTTAAAATAATTTCGATGAGCTTAAAAAACTCGTAGAAAATTGAGAAGGAATGGGTATTTATTTTATTAAGCATGTTGTGGACAATCAACCTTATTTAGGTGTGCATGAAAATGGTTTTTTTTAATTTTTTTTTATAATAATCAAACACTGTTTTAAAACATCGTATGCAATAGGGGAGGATTGCATGTTATTTTACATTTTTACTCGTGAACGATAAGAGGCGACATTTGAATGCATACAAACGAAATATTTGTATCGGTAGTGATTAATTTTTTAATTTCTTGGTAAAATATTTAATATTTTGGTTCGTCTCAATAAGAAGAAAAGAAATATAAGTACAAAAAAAAAAATCACCCACAAATCCGTCTTGTTATGATGCAACTCAATTAATACCAATTCAGGAAGTAAAACAAGCTAAATACTTGGAAAGTCAGAATTGTCGATGTAATTGGCATAAGATGAATATGCCTCAGTAACATTTACAAAACAACACGGAACAGAGGCATATTCTACATAATTAGTGTATATGTAGAAATTAAACAATAACATTTTGATCCTTATAAGCACTTAAAAATATCAGCATTCCACTCTAAAAAGAAAATAATCCCTCTAATAAATTTTTCATGAAAATACTTCCCTTCTTAAATTTTAACGATCAAATATTAATAAGTGCATGATTCGAATCAATTGATTAATAAGACGAACTTTAACAATTCATTTTCCTCAAGAAAACCATGAATTTTTAATATTGCTATTACTGTCTGATCAACTTATTTTTATATATGGATAATGTATATGTCAAGACATACAAAATAAACTTTTCGAATCGTCAGAATATGTTGGGAAGCCCATTTTATTAGGTGGTGTTTTTGTGAAGTGTGTTTAAAAGGTGTATGAGTAGAATTTCTTTTAGGAATATGTGTGAAGATAGATGCAAATTCTTAAGATTTTTCTTAAATTATTCTTCTTATATCCAGAGCCGATGAGAGTGGAAGACATATGATTTTCCTGTGTATCTACAATTCACCAAAGTTGTTGGATTCCAAGTTTCTTCATTTTTCAAGTTCTTTTTACAAGTACAACACGTGAATCGTGATCACACGGCCCCTAACCCCACCATATGTCGCCCACCATGTTCCGCCACTGTTTGTTATCGAACAACGACGGTTTGCGGTTTGAAAATATGTTTAGCAACAATACGCACTGTAACACCCCGGGTTTTTTTCAAAAATATTTGATACTTTTTCACGTGATGCTAGTGGACCTATTGATATGCTCGTATACGCGGGGTACGGTTTGAGGTGTTTGTGAGACCCGAATTATGGAAGAGGGAAAGAAGGGAAAGGTAATTTTCATAAGTGTTGGGCTTAAAGCTAATAGCTATGTAAGTTGGAGGGGTCAAAGTGTAATTTGGGCATCAGATATTTTATTTCTTTTCCTTCTTATTGGGCTGATTGTAATCAGAGAGGAGAGAGGGGTAGACTTTGCCTGGAAGGAGAGAAAGACCGAAAGAAGAAGAAGAAGAAGAAGAAGAAGAAGAAGGAAGAAAGAAGAAAAATTTGGGGAAAACCCAAAATTAAGGTACGAATTAAAGTTTGATTTCCGAAATTCTTGATATATGTTGCTCATATACAAGTTAATCACTGATTTTGCATCTCATAGGAGTGATTTGGGGTTTGTTTTTATGAAATTCGTGAGAGGAAGATGAAGGTGTTCACTGACTGGTTTTTCACAAAATCAAATCTGCCACGGTTTTTGGTGAATTTTAAGACAGGGTTCTTGAAGTCAGAAATTTACGAGATTTTTACAGTAGCTACCCATGGATGTTCTTTATGTTGTGTAAAAATTTCGGGGTTTAATTCGAAGCACAGAAAATATGAAAATTCGTGAAGTAATCTGCTGTCGGGTTCGTGTTTGTACAGACAGCACTGACATGTCTTAGGAAAACGGTCATAACTTCTAGCTCGGGTATCCGATTGGTACACCGTCTTTTTATTATGAAACTAGACTCGTATACCTTCGAAACGATGTATGATTTGTGCCTCAATTCTTTTCAGAGAATAGCAGTTTTTAGTTTGAAGTTGGAGAAAAATCTGTTTCGTGGAATTTTCAGCAAGTTCTGGGTCTGTTTGGAGGTTGTTTAAAAATAGTTACGGAGCTCAGAAAATTCTGAATTTTGGATATGATGTTGAAGTATGAGTCTGGAGTTTGTGGTGAAAATTTCGTGGGAATCGGATAAGTAGATTAATTCTGAAAATTCATAGAGCGCAACACTGTTGAGTTGTAGGATACATTTTCATGCATTTCATTTGCATTTGGGCATGAATTTTAGTAGTGAGCTTATGGGTGATATATAATTGTTATTATAGGTGATGTAATCGTAAGAATGGTCGTGGTTTTGCTTTCGGTGCGTGGAGGTTAAGTTGATAGCAGAGTTTGTCCTTTTGTGGCAGGTGAGAATGTACAGCCTCTATAATAAATAGAAATGTGTAGTGTTTATGTGGTGTTTTCAAATGTGTGGTGTGATTATTGATGTTTTGAAAACTCTCCTTGTGATTTTTGTATATGTTAAAAATATTATGTTTGGACGGATTAAATGATTTTCAGTGATGGATCAAATGATTTCTGGTGGGTGAAAAGAGAATATTTTATGCCTCTTGTGCCAATGTTTAGTTTGCAAGGTTGGCAACTTGCATTCGTGGGCTGTGCCATCTGGCTGTGTGCCAGCATTTTAGCCAAAAAGTTACAAGGTTGGCATCTTGTAGCGTGGGCTGTGCCAATATTTTAGTTTGCAAGGTTGGCAACTTGCATTCGTGGGCTGTGCCAAATGTGAGCAGTGCAAGCTTAGTTCTTGCTTTCTGTGTGGGCTGCACCTACCATTGGTGATAAAGAATGGCCCTCGTCACCGCCACTATATGTGAGCCTGTGAGCGAGGTAACGGTACCGTCATAACTCCCGGTCGTGAGGTTGGCGACTTGTTGGCACATTGGGTAAATTGATTTGATATTATTTTATATTGTGAAAGAAAATGTGAAATATTTTGCAAAAACCCGCAGAGGTGTGTTGATGAAATGGGCCGGTGGGCCGTGTTTTTGAGATGAGCCGAAAGGCTGTGTTTTTGAGATGGGTCGGTGGGCCATGTTTTGAGATGAGCCGGTGGGCTGCATTTTTGAAATAAATATGGTGGGCTGTGTTTTTGAGATAAAAGTGTGGGTGTGATGTTTAAAACTGTGATCCATCTGAATTGTTTAAGCAAATGTGTTGGTGTGTGTTTATGCTTCGACCCATCTAAATACTTATCATTTCCATTTATTATGTTGCTAACGTACATTCTCCTGTAACCTTTTTGGTTGCAGATTCTCAGTTGAGCTAGACGTCGGTCCACTACAGTGCCAGGGTGTCAGTTAGGTGTTCATAGAGGTTGAGTTTTATAATTCTGTCAGTTAGAGGGTGTTGTAGAATGACTTTATAATGTGAGGTTGGTGTGGTTCAGTACAAGTCTAATATGGTTGACTGTACAATTGATGTGGAGGTGTGAACACTTGTTTATTTTTATTGGTTCTGCTGCGAGCTGTAGTCTAATTTTGAGTATTATTTTCATGAGAAGCCGGAAAGGCGTACAGGTGGTGACAGGTGTCCAGTCACTCTGTGCAGGTTATATCCTGCCAGAGGGGGGTGTGACACGCACCCATTAAAAAAGGTGGTAATGCCAATTTTGGAATCAAAGACAGCTGTTGCCATTTCTCTTACTTCCACTGATTTGTATTTGATATTTTTCCAAAATGGCACTAATAAATCGGTGCAACAATATTGCTATTTTTTAACTTTTTGATAATGTAGCAAGTGAAAAAAATAACTTTGGCGATGTCATTTAGCAACAACTTGTGTACTTGATCTAACCAACCAGTTTGACTATGGTTACGCTTTTGTAGGGCCCATTTTTTAGTACCACATAAATATTTTGAGTCCTTAATTAATTTTAAAACATTAGTAAAACAGTGATCCTGAAAAAACTCAATTCAACTGGACAACTATGCGCTTGATCCAATTATCTAACTTATCATACAAAACTCAGGATCCAAGCTAAATTCTGGATGAAAAGTTGAAAGATTCGATCAAACACATACTCTTATCTGATTGAGTTGATTTTTTAGAAATCACTTAGAAAATATTTTTTAACTAAGGAACGGAACGGTTCAAATAATTTGTAGCCATTGCCGTCTAACTTATAACAATGGCGAGGAAAAATGGCATTGGGGCGGACTTCCTCTTATATAGTGACTGGACTAACTCGGCCCGTTATTAGTGACCCGTTAACAGACAAAGTTGGGCCCCCCACGTTCACATCTATCCATCCAGATCCGCATCTCTTAAAAGCTGCCGGATAGGGTCCACACACACTACTTGAGGACTTTTTCTGTAACAAGAAGATCTTCCAGTTGTTCTACGCCTAGTTTGGGTGTTGATAAGTACTCAGAATTTTGTACTCAAACACACACACAAGTGTGTGGGTTCTACACACACTGTATCCTAATGTGTGTGGAGCTCACACACTTGTGTGTGTGTGTGTGTTTGGGTCAATTCTGGGAATTTAGCATTTTTGGGCTAGTTTTGGTAAGTAATAAGTACTCTAATTTGCTTGACGGTAAACGTTGTTAAGATTGGCGCTAGTACGGTCAAAGAATCTTTGAATCATCTGCTTAGGTGCAATAGACCGGCACGGCACGACACAACACGAAGTACGGTTAGTATGAAGTTAAATGGGTCATCTGGCACGGTACGGCCCATTTGAAACCTCTGTATGTGGAGGGCTTTCATTGATTGAGCTCGACTACTATGAGGAAGTCCACCTCGATTTTTACATTCATCATTCCCTTTGTTGGGATTCCACCCCGTGTGGGCCGGATGGGCTTAGGCCCGGATGTGAGTGATTTCCTATTGCATTTAAGTTTTCCTATTGCATTTAGAATTTTCTATAGGGATTAGGATTCCCTATTGGGTTCTATTTTGTATCTCTATAAATACTCGGATATGTCTTGGTTATTTTGTGTGGTAGCACAATGTAGAGAGAGAGGCAGAGAGTGTGAGAGATGGGGAGCCGGTTGTGGCTCTCCCGGAGAGAAAGATACATGAGAGAACTGGTGAGCATTTTATTATTGTGAGATTGAGTGTAAGTGTGTAACACAAGAACGCTGATTTTCTCCGGATTATAGTGAAACTCCCCTCTTCGTGGCTGTAGGTCTGATTTGGCGAACCACGTATATTGTGTGTCGTGCTTTCTCTTGTTTTACTGCTTCTGTTCATGTGATGCGTTGTTTGGAATCCTAACAACTGGTATCAGAGCTTTGATTGAAGCACTAGAGAGTGCAGAGCAGTGGAAAAATCACTCAGAGGCCATTAAAGCATCGTTCGGAGTTCTGGTCGAACAAAACAAGTGACGAAACTTGTTTTTGATCAGAGGGATAAGTGCAACTCTCGAAGACGATCACAACGGAGTGTTCGCCGTCAGATTTTGTCACCGGAGACGCTGTTAAAAAGCACAAGATTGAAACTGGCGAAAAACAAACTATGTCGAAAACCGAATTTGGATAGACCATTGGATAGAGCTCGGCGAGACGATCGTTTTTATATATAATATGTCGAAAACGGAGTTGAAACGAGATCGTGAGGGCCGGTCAAAGTTTGGTCAAGATCTAGGGTTTTCGTGCTAAGGAAGATGATGACGTCAGCAGCCACGGAGGACGCCACATAGGTTCGGTCAAACTGCCATGTCAACCGGTCAACTCTGACATGGCGCCACATCATCAGGGGTTCGCTGGGTGAACCTTTTGACCTTTTTTGACAGAGTCAGGGGTCATAAGGGTCAAACGAGTCAGGATGCCACGGGTCAAAGAGTTCAGAGGCCGTCAAAGGGTCTAGCTAGTTTGACTTTTGGAGATGGTTCATTGTTTTTTTCGCGTTTTTTGAGGCTATACAACTCCGTTTTTCGCGTATGAGTAGTCAATTTGGATTGTCTTGACGTTCCTGATCCAACCATGCGCTCTGTTTTTTATTTGGAGGCTCAGAAGCGGATGTTATTGCTAGATTGAGCCGAATTTGGGTGTTTGGAGGCGTTTTGGGTTGTGAGAAGGCTTGTTCCTAGCTAATTGGATGATTCCGGATTCATTGGTGGGCTTGGAGTTGGGTGATTTGAGTCAGATTTTTGCAGTCCTAGACACATCCGGAGAGATTGAGGAGGATCTGAAGTGGTCTGGTCAATCAGATGGGATGTTGTTGAGTCGGAGGCAAGCCATGTGAGATCCGATGGGAGTTCAGGGGGTGCTGGGAGAGCCAGGAATGGAACGTGGATGAACCAGGAGGCATGAGGAAACCTGGGAGAGCTGACGGAGAGTGGCGGGAGACCAGGATAGTGGCAGGAGTGGCGGATTGGTGACAAAAAAGGCGAGCGGAGTTGGAAGAGCTGCACACCAGGAGTATTGGACAGACTTTGTAGAGATCGGAGGTTGACCGGAGCAATCGGGTGATTGTGGATTCGCGGCATTTGAGCTGTGGTGATCAATCGGAGAAGCTAGTGAGCAAGGATACTTTCTTTCGAGTGTTGCATCTCTGTTTGGTGGGTGCGGATACACTTGATTGGTTAATGGCACAGGCGCTTACTAGAGTGACAGGTCGGAGTTGGTCAACGGTGATCAGAGGCAGTCTCGTTCAATCAAATTTGAAGACCTATCATCAGGATTTGCAGTTATGATTCGAGCTACATTGGATTGGATGATGGGCACCATACAGGCTTGTGGGAGTTAGTGGCAGATGGAGCTGATGTCAAGCATGGCCAAGCAGTATGGGTGTTGTGAAGTGAGCAGGGATGACGACAGTTACGGATGCACACAGAATAGGCGCGAGATTGTACCAAGGAGTCATGACCGGATGGTACTGGATGCGCTGGGAGTCGAATCAGGAGCGTGCAGGATGCTAGCCAGCAACGATGATGCAACTTGTTGTTCAAGATATGTTCACGGGAGCTCCGTACAAAGGGATTGAGATGGAGATCAAATGATGCATCATGGTATTCTCTTTCTTCTGTGTTTTTTGTGGCGGATTATCTTTCCAATTATGAGCGCTCATGAGGTTGTGGAGAGATGGAGTCACGGATTATGTCCTGTGATTGGGCATAAGCATTTGGGTTTTGGATGCCGAGATGCTGGCATTCCGGTTAGGGGGTGCAGGATTGTGATCAACCGGGGAAGATCTGGCTTGCAGGGATACATTCATTCGAGTGGTGTGCCTGGTTGGGGTGCGGAGATGCTTGTTTGGGAATGACACAGGCGTTTGTCAGAGCGGTAGATCAGTTTGAGCCACGGAGATCTAGCAGGATTTGTTCACATCCCCTGATTCACGAGAGGTGTATCCTTTTTTTTGGGGTGCAGAGGTGCTCGGTGGGGGATGCAGTGTCAGAGAAAGAGTCAACCTCATCGCAGATGGTGTGTGAGATCATTTAGAGGAGTAAGCCTCTGGTGTGGGCAAAGGGTAGCTACATTCTCTTGACAGGACAAGATGCTAGAGTGGCGGAGCGTGGCGATGAAGCTACGGGCACTCAATGAGGGGGTGCGGGCGCTCAGTTATGGAGCGCATACACCTTGGTTAGAGGTGTGCGAGTGGAGGCATTCTAGTTGAGGGGTGCGGTACTCGGATTTTCTTATTGGCTGCGGATTCTAGTTTTGCAAGGATACACTCTTTCGGGTTTTTGAACTTTACGTGGTGGTGCATGGATGCTCGACTAGTTAGTGACACATGCGCTTGCTAGAGGTAGCTGATTGGAGATGACGACATGGGGGTGTTGCAGACAACTTTGCCCACTCGGTGTGGAGGGGGTGATTGTTGCGGTTCCACCCCGTGTGGGCCGGATGGGCTTAGGCCCGGATGGGGGTGATTTCCTATTGCATTTAGGATTTCCTATAGGGATTAGGATTCCCTATTGGGTTCTATTTTGTATCTCTATAAATACTCGGATATGTCTTGGTTATTTTATGTGGTAGTAGAATGTAGAGAGAGGCAGAGAGTGTGAGAGAGGGGGTACCGGTTGTGGCTCTCCCGGAGAGAGAGATACACAAGAGAACTGGGGAGGATTTTATTATTGTGAGATTGAGTGTGAGTATGTAACACAAGAACACTGATTTTCTCCGGATTATAGTGACTGTGTTTGGTTAGATAGTTTAGTTTAGTTTTGATGATGTCATCAGGTGTAATGAGTGGAGAGAGATAGAGAGAGAAATGAGAGAAATAATGATGTCATCAAAACTAAAAACTAAAACTAAACTGAGAAACGAACAGGGCCAGTGAAACCCCCCTCCCCGTGGATGAAGGTCCGATTTGGCCGAACCACGTATATTGTGTGTCGTGCTTTCTCTTGTTTTACTGCATCTGTGCATGTGATGCGTTGTTTGGAATCCTAACACCCTTCTCCTAGATAATTGTTATCAATCCTCTATAAATAGCCCATCATTCCAACTCCAAGCTTGATCAATATGTTGACGGAGTGGTACAGGACAGCCCGGGTCCAACAAAAACAGTGTAATTCTACATAATAAGTGTCCTTTTTTGGGGCATTAATAATGTTATTGGGTGAAAAACTTATTATTCTTAATTTAATATTTTACAATTGTTGTTTTAAATATTTTTATATTTATATTTTATAGAGTAATCCCTGAGTAAATAATTAATATTAGAAAGATACATGAGAGTTTGTTTTTACCTGTCGACTTTGTGTCCCATTCTTACTCCAACAGATGGGACCACTATCCTACTTTTCCTATAAAACTTGCAAAATAATAGGAGGCGATTTATTAGCACGGGGTTCTTACCAAAAATATAACAATAGTGCTAGATTTTTTTCACTACTACTTCCAGCTCCGATTACATATATTCAGTCCAGCCTTTCACTTATATATTTGTTATAGTATTTTATTCGGATTTCGAGCGTCAGAAAAACAATTGGTTTGTGAGTTTACTTCACCGCACAGAAGAAAACTTGAAGGTCATTGTATCTTGGGAAAGTAGTACCATTCAACCCCGTACGAGAGGGGGTTTATCGTTCCTAAGGACAGCGCGATTTCGCATACTTCAACCACCTCACAGGTTTTTCTAATCATTTCTCTATCTATTTAATTTCTTGAATGTGATTGATTATGTAATAACCCGAAATTTCGTAAATAAAAATTTCGATTTGTTAATTCGATTACTTATTTTTAATATCGCTAAATAAATATAATTTATAATTTGGTTTAATTAATTTGAATGAATTAGATTTAATTTGTTCCGCGTTGTAAATCAACGCGTGTACACCGGGTATTTCACCACATCGCGTCCGGAAGCCCTACTAATTCTCCCAACTCCTATTTCGTCCTATTATGACTAGTCTTATCCTACTTTAACCTAAAATAGGCCTATTTCTATTTTTGGAAAAACCCTAAATTGGCATATACTCAATTTTGACTTTTCTACCAATTTTGACTTTACTTTTACTAAACCTAATTTGGAGTTTTGTGAATTAATGAGAGCTAGAGAGAGAGAGGGCGGTTTGGGGAGGAGAGGGATGAAAAATTCTTTCCCTCGCCGTATAATTTTACGGACAGGTATCCGTACGCATGTTCGCGCACGTTTCAGCTCCGTTTTTATTCTAAATTCCGTGGCATTATATTTTTTGATTCTCTTAAGACTATCTAGGAATTTCCTATCATACAGATTTATTTTCTTAAAACTAGTAGTTCTTTAATTATTATTCGCGGTACACTAGTTTGTATTTTTCGCGCACAAAACCAACTGTTCGGAGTATTTTTCGTCCCAACGATGGGGAAAATATCTCCCAATTAATGGGGGAACTTATCTTATCCTATTATTACTAGCCTTATAAAGCTACTATTTATAGGGTTACTTTTACTATAAAGTAATTATGTATATATGTATAGATATATATGTATTGTACCCCGTGGCTAGTTTCGTGTGTATAACTAGTACCCAAAACTACCCAACTACGCCCCACTATAAGCCCATACTTGGACCCCAAGCTTTGATCTAGTGGGGAAATTATCCATATCCTAAAACTAGCCATTAAAAGCCTACAATTTTACTTTTACAAAAGGTTGTTTGGACACTTGTGGGGAGAGTATATGGCTGGTTATTTTGAGGGAGAGGGAGCTCTCTTGCTTCACTATAAATAGGTTCTCCCATTAGTTCATTCTCACACTCAAAATTCTCCTCACCACCTTTGTAGTAAACTAGCTTTCCAAGTAGAAAAACTCAATGAGTTCTTCTTGAAACTCATCCTAAACCACCACACTCCACCACTCTCGACCACCCCCAGATCTTAGAAGAGTAGCATAAGTTAGCAAGAAAGCGTTCGAGTAGCCATTACTCCGCCGGAATCTAATTAGCTTAATCGGCTTCCGACTAATCATCGGAATTAAGGTAGATACTTTATCTTAACTTTAGATTAGTATTTACTAGTTCATATTAATTATGTTATTATTTTGCTTAAACGTGCTTAATTATGATTAAACGTGATTATGTTGGTGATTAGTGATTTTATGAATAATTAGACTTTGAAAAACACACTTAGTTGTTACTATGCATGATTGGAGATTGACTTATCAAAATGCACAGTTACAATGCTTGATTGACTTTGGAAAACCTAAATTATCCAGTTGTAATGCCCGAATAAAAATCGACTTTTCAAAGTTACGCAGTTATAATGCCCGATTGATTTTCTGAACAAAAGAGCTTTTCAAACGAAACGAGATTTTCCGGAATTACTAAATAAATATTTTTAATCTATTTAGACTGACAAATAGAATCTATGACTAGACACATGTCTAGTCAGGCTTTTTCTTGGTTTAGCCCAAACCAAGTGGCGATCCGAAGAACGGATCTTAAAACACGCCAAACGGATTCAACTACTAGAGTTTTCTAGTAGGGTTTTCTTTCTTGGTTTAGCCCAAACCAAGTGGCGACTCGACGAACAGGTCTTAAAATACGCCAACAAAAATCCAAAAGCGAGCATAACTTTTAATGTTGTTTTAAATTCTCGGAAGAAAGAATTTTTGTCTTTAAGTAACACGGTTTTCGTGAAATGATTTTCAAACGGAAAGATTATCGAGAAACGATTTTAAACGGAGGATTTCTATGAAATTATGGCATATGCACATTTTTCGAGATGATACGACACGACACGTTTTTCGAGAAAATGATCGATTGTTTCCAAGAAAAGATAGAGATGAGAATGAAAATAATGATGTGACGAAAATTGAGACGATGCTACCATTAGAGTCTTGTCTCAGTTCCCCGGGGTGAACTGATGGTCGAAGCTCAATGGAACTATACGGTAGTACTGTTTAGAGTTTCTCCTCAAATTCCGCGGGAGAATTTGATGGTCAGGACTTACTCAATACAACACATAGTGAACGGACCTCATAAAAAAACTGGTGGGGATTTAGTGATATGGGTAGCCGGGACTATGTCGTGTGTGACGCAGAGTTAGCGGACCTCATACTACAGGAGTCAGTTTATGGGTGGCCGACCCTTTGAACGGAAAGGTTGGTGACCGTTAGATCGGATTATCAAATGGGCCAATAACTTTCGAGTGATGTGAGATGTTGACATGGTTGAAATTTGAAGAAGAATGCTGTTAAGAGAAAGTGATACGAGATACTGATACTGTACTCTGATTTTTGAAAAGAAACAGGATACTGATTTTATTAAAGCTGCACTCTGATTTGATCTGATTTGATACTGATGCATTGACACGCATGAACTAACTATTTTGATAAATGATTTTCAACTATTTACCTGCCACCTACAATATTGTTCTAGAATTGCTAGTTTAAGATTGGGGTAGGGTATCAATTGAGTGTCCACGCTCATGGTGTTGCATTTGTGCAACCCTGGCATAATATCACGATGTTGCTTCGCGACTCTGACGTATTATGCTAGATTATCACGATGGACAGGAGGACCTCTACGGAGAACACAGAGCCGGAGGAACTGCCGAGATGGAGATCAACCAGGCGGAGGAATTTGCGGAGCCATAGAACTTACCCGGTCTGCCTTTTTGTAATCTGCGGAGGACAGATTATTCACATTAAACTCTATATTATTATTATTATTTCTGTTTAAGTTATTCGGTTGTAATAATAATTAACGTATCCCAAAATGTGGGGCGTTACAGATTAGCATCATGTAAGTTTATTATTCTAATAGAAAATCCTGTTCCATATATTTTCTCCAACAAAAGAAAATGTGTAGTTTTTGCGGTATTATTAGTAGTTATCCTTAGAACATGTGTACTGCTAAATGTTATTAGTTTTTTTTTGGGATACTTGACCAAAAATTCCTCATATTTTCCTTTTTTGAGCTCAAGGACACACGTTTTTTTTGCAATCAAATATAAGGACAATGGTGCTGCATGATTGCTAAAGTATCTTTCTGCAAAACTATTGAATGTTCACTAATAACTGAAGATTCATAATTTAGCAGAAAACTTTAAAAAAAAATGAACTGACTACAACTCTAGTGAACCCCTATCTTTATCTTGCGACCAACTACGGCAAACCCCTAGCTTCGGACAGCAATCCAAAAAGTTAGTGAATTTTCATTAATATCTAATTTTTTTTAATTTAGTACCAAAAGTTAAATAAAACCAAGCAACTATCTACTCTAGCCAACTCCAACGACCTCCACCTCTAGCTGGCAACCCCTAAAATTAGTGAAATCTCACTAATATCGCAACATGCATCATTGTTCAAAGAAATATAAAAACATAAGTAGAACAAAGTAACTCTACAGAATACATAAATTCATAAAAACTAGTAAAATTTCACAATTACAAATAAAACTAGTGAGAACATCTCCAACCACATTCTTCAATTTGAAGAGCCAAAATAATGTTTTTATTAAAAAGGTGACTTTGAAGAATGCCACTTTTCACTCTAACTCCAACCCAATTCTTCATTTTCCCCTCTATTTCACTCCGAAGCTTTCCCTCTAGGAAAATTTAAATTTTATGCTGCAATTTTTTTTTTTTTTTTGGGGGGGATATATTGGATATTGGTCTCATTTTAAAGGTATTTTTAATATCTTTTTATTGGTACCATTTTTATGAATATTTGATCCAGAACTTAAAAGATAAGCACATTTAGATAAAATGAATAGTGCAAAACTTACTTGAATAATGTTCTTCATTTTTGAAGTGGTTCTTCATATACAAAGAACAAAAATTGAGAAAAAGGGAAATGAAGATTGGTTGGAGCCCCTTCATTCTTCAAAATAAAGAAATGAAGATATGGTTGGAGATGCTCTGAAACATCACTAATCTTCATAAAGCATAAAAACTTGTGACACTGGAAAAACCCTACAAATAGCAAAGCAAAAGTGCAAACAATCAATGGCTTGTGATTCAAAATAGCAAAGCACGTGCCCGATCTCATAGGTTGCCACGGACTCCAGATCGATGGCCATCCGCGACTTCTCCAACCCGAAATCGACGGCCCACGTCTCCTCCCCATCCAAGTGGAGCCTCCAGTTTTCCAGCGAGAAGACGTGGCTGAGTATTTCCAAGACGCCGTCAAACGTCTCTCCGAGACTGTGGTCATTGTGGTAGAACTAGCTTTTGACGGAATTACGTGGCATCAATGATAATGGAGGACTATGTGGTTTCGGAGATGGTGAGGGACAAGGGGTATTAGCAACGGTGGTCCTTGATGACGGTGATCTGGAAGGTCAGCGATGGGGTTGGCGAGAGAGAGAGAGAGAGAGAGAGAGAGTTGTGGGGCAAGTAAGGGTATCTTTTGTCTAGAAAGAATTATTTTGGCCTTAAGAGCATCTCCTACCCATCTCTCACTCTTTCTCCGTTTGGAGACTAAAAAATATATATTTTATTCAAAAATAAAATATGGAGAATGAACAACTCCAACCCCAATTCTCCATTTTTCATCTCCCAAATTTCCCTCCAAAATTTTGCAAAATTCCCCTCCCAAAAGGCATTAAACAGGTGGGTAGTAGAAGTAAATGAAAAAAAAAAAAGTATTAAACAGGTGGGTAGGAGATTGGCAGGTAAGCTATTGATAAGTGTCAATGAACAAAAAAAAATTATGAGAGTTGAAATAGTTTGAATTTTGTGTTTAATGTCATTTCAAAGTGTATTTATACCTATGTAATATTAGGCTCATTTTGAAGATACTATTAATATCTTTTCAATGATACAAATTTTATAGCTTCTTGGCGAGGAAAGTTAATTTCTTCGCCAAATGGGTGTCCTTTGGTGAGGAAATATTCATTTCCTCGCCAAATTTTTGCTTTTTGGCGAGGAAATATAATTCCGTCGACATAGAGTACCCTTTTGCAAACGAAATCGATTTCTTCGCTATAAAGACCCATTTGGCGAGGAAATTTGAATTTTCTCACCACATTTCGTCGCCATAGGTAGTTTTTGTTGTGGTGAATATTTCTATCGGTCCGCAAAAAAAAAAAAAAAAAAAAAAAACAGTTAACCCGAATAATCTAACCCCAACTTATATCATCAACTATGACTTCTTATCCAACCCCAATCTAAATAAACCATTGCATCCTCTTGTATTCATATTCCCATCCAAGGAGGGGGGAAAAAGAAAAAAAGATCAAACAAATTATGTATAATTATTTTGACAGTGGTTTTGGAGAGATGTATGCCAGAAGGTAATAGTTCGGATTTAATTTCTTCTTAAGAGGCCAAAGCGGGGGTGTGAGAGAGACACAGAGAGACGGGCTGATAATGAACAAGTGGTTGAATCAATCGTAGGAATTATGGAAGGGTCGAAAATACTTCAAATACTTTCTTTCAATCTGAGTCCTAAAATCTAAATCCAAGGGTCGAAAATATAGGAAATTTAAATATTTTCCTTTCTTATTATATAGTTAATAGTTATTAAAGAGAGGGGTATTTTTTTTTTTTCCTTTTTTAACTAGGTAATTAAGGAGGGGTCTTACGTTGTAATTTCTGTTTAGCAAGGAAAGAATAAGATGCAAATACTGTCAACCAAGTTCCAATTTTATTACATATTTCATGAATATTAATACACTTTCATAAATAACAATACACTTGTTTCGGATATCAATAGAGCTTTTACATATTATCATCCGACATTAGGGCATCCCCAACAAGTCTCTTTAAAAGGGGAGTCTAGCACTAATAGAGAGCCAAAGTCCAAATCAATCCTCCAATAGAATCAACAAAACTTACATGGATGAACAGTGCCACCTAATCTCTCTCTCTCTCTCTCTCTCTCTGTGTGATAATAGAAAGAATTGTCAAATTTTTGAAAGAGATATGGGTAGGTAAAGTGAAAAATGTGCACTATTCACTAGTATTTTTAGCTCAAAATTTGCTGAGGCTGCTGGGGATGTGCTTAACACTGAGATTTGCATTTGCCATTTAGAGAACCAAAACACGTGATTCTTTTGCTGCTTTCTTTTTCTTTTTTTCCATTTTTTTTTTTGGGAATTGATATTGACACTCTCCAAATTGTTAATGACACTCCAAAAAGGGAGTGTCAACTGTCAATATCAAGTCCATATCAATTTTCCCTCTTGGATTGTTATTGGCACTCCCCTCTTGGAGTGCCATTAACATTTTGGGGGTTGCCAATATCATTTTTTTTTTCTTCTTAACAGGTACAGCATGTGATCATAGCCTTAGGGCCCACGCCATCGCACGCCCGTTCTACACAGGCCGCTACTGTTTGTTGTATAGTGACTGGACGCAGGCCCGTTTCTGTTGGCCCGTACAAGACAAGGTTGGGGCCCTCACGTTCACACATTAATATCCATCTACATCCCATCTCGAAAATTGCCAAGCAGGGTCCAGACATGGCAATGCCCAGAGTAATTACTTTCATAGTCTTGGGACGCCGTAGTAGCGTCTCAACACTCTTATCCACCACATATTACACTGGACTCCACAGCAATGTCTAAGTAGATTAGTAGACAGATGTTGGGAACGATGTGGCGGTGCTCCAAGACCATGAAATAATTGGTAAATGCCCGTTTCGCAAGCACGTTTTTTTGTCTGATCAGTGTAATGTGATATGGTACAAAGTGACTCATGAGGTGGGGTAATGGTGATGGTGCAGGGTGGCGGTGGTGGTTGAGAGGAACCGGGGGTGGTTGAGAGATAGCAATGACAAGTGATGTGAAGATGGCTGGGGTCGGGTGGGGTGGTGGGTGGTATGCAACTACCCATTTTTGTGAAAATCAGCTTTTCTATGACCACAAACATTCACGGAACATATTAAACATACTCACATTCATAGTAGTGCAATGGTTGTAAAGTTATTTATCGTTAAATGAGTAGTAAGCTATTTCATTTTCATAGAGTTTTTCTTACATTTTGCAATAGATGTGATAGTAACGTTCATCAAGGAATATTGTTCTGTCACATCACACCGCTATCTATATAGATCGCAATTGCACCGAACCTAAGCATTTGGATGATGTTAGCAATAAAATAGAGGATAAGGGAACTCAAAATTGGGCTTTATCCAACTGAGTCCGAATTTCCACCACTGAACCAAACTTTGCTGGTGTTAAATATAATAAATCCGATTTGGAGTGCCAAGGCCATCTCCAATCATGTAGTTTAGGTTGTAATTACGTCAGAAATCAGGACAGTTAGTCAATCTTAGTAGTTTTTTTTTTTTCCCCAATAGTGGAGTTGTGGTTAGTGCGTCAGGGACAAAAGAAAATTATTTCAGAAGTTAAACTTTGATGGGCACAGTAGCAATAGAGGAAGGAAAGGACACAAAATTGGGATCCACTTTTCACATTTTTATTTCATATAACACCACATTTTAACTCAAAGATTTTCAGATTCAGCTCTTGTTGCCGAAGCCGAAGCAGCTCGCATGGCTGCAACCTGGGGTGGTGTAGAAGAATGGTCTAGTGTTATTTTAGAGGGAGATTCCCAAGTTGTGGTAAATGCTATTACTGATTTGTCGTGTAGTCCTCATTCGTCGATCACTCAGCTCATAAAGGACGTGAGATCTATTTTCTCTTCCAATCTTGGATGGCGAGCCTCGTTTTCTGGTAGATCATCAACCAGAGCCGCTCATGAGATGGCTCAGTGGGCTTTCAGGCTAAATTTCTCAGGCACGTTGTTATGCGATCAGCTCCCACACTCGGTCCAAATTGCAGCTTCCTCGAAAATTTCTTCTCTGATTTAGTGGGCGGTGTTTACTTGCTGTTTCTTCTTTGTTTTTGTCTTTTTTATCTTGTTGTACTGAGCCAAAAAAAAAAAATCAACGATTGGAGATGGCCTAGATTGCCTGATTCCTTAAACCTGAAGTGAAAAAATAAGGCAGGGCTAGCTTCAAAAAAAATTCTATGAATTATATAAAATAAAATAAAAAATTTGACGTTATTGATTTATGAGTCTTACAGTGTACACAGTCAGTGGGTTTTTGCATAAATTCTATGTCGCAATCCCACTTCAAAGATCAGATATGAACAGTTACAACAATGTGAATACAAGAATCAACTTGAGAGCTAAACCTCTACCCCATGCAAGCTCTCTGCACTTTGCATCCCGACATCGGATGTACTACACGGTTCACTGGTTCCAGATCCTGGTTTTTCTAAATGTTGCAAGAAATCCATCACCAGAGGGTCAGTCCACGGAGCGCCACGAGGAGCATCAGCACCAGCTACCCACCCCAAATGGCCCCCTTTGGGTGTAACTATCAACAGACAGTTTGGGTTTTCCTGAGATAGCAGCACATGAAACAGGGGGGCAGGGAGAGGAGTGTTACATAAGATTATTTAACAAAGCATGTCGCTAATGTAGGCGAAAAACGTATGCTCATTTCCCATGTCAAAGGAGGAAGAGACTTTAGAAACAAGGAAATCCAAGAAGGGTTCTGCAGTACAACCAAGCCTGTCCTTCTGACCCGATTCAACTGCTGGACTCAATGTCCAACCAGGTAGTTGACAGTGGCGGATTTCTCAACTAGCTACAGAACCAAGTCAGAACTCAGAACTGAGAAGAGGAGACAGAGACGCGAAACATAATCCTATTTTATTTTCTACTTTTCTCTTTCTTTAAGGAAAAGAGAACAGGAACTAAGAAATAATGGGCTCCCTCCTCTACCACAATAAGAAGCCATATAACGGGAAATCTTGAAACCTAAACAAAACAGGATTCCTCACTTCACAAATTCTACCCTTTTTTAAATTAGAACTAAGATAAACTTATGTCGAACTTATGGTCTCTCGCTTAAATTTTGTTTGCAGTGAAACTAAGAGCACACAGGAAATATCGAACTGCCACAAGAGAGATTAAAAAACAGGATTGCACCCAGAATCTATGCCACAGAGTGATGAGAGATGCAATATGAAAGGTCGCATATAATTCGAGCATTGTGCATATAAATTGAGAGACAGGGAGAGACCTGAATATCTTTCCGAGGGATTCCTCTAGATGGAGCAATTGGATCATTTGCAGCCTGTGAACCACGGAATGAAACGTATTAAAGAGCAAGTAATAATCTTTTCCCCCTATTATGATCTAAACTTGAGTAAGTCACAATTTGAAGTGAGATGGTGAATTTGTTTTTTTCCCTCCTTCCTTGGTTCAGTGTTCTAAAAGAAGGTTTGGAAGGCCGAGTACTTGCCGGCTAGGCGCTAGAAGGCCCCTCGCCGACTAGCTCAACTAGACCGACTATCCCGACTAGGTGCCGAGTACTCGGCCCTGGAAGCTAGAAGGTATCCGGCCGCCCTAAGTGCGCCTAGTGAGTTTTAGAACCTTACCTCGGTTATTAACTAACCTCTGGGTTATTCCTGTGTTTGGTCAGCGAAATTGAGTTTGTCACTGTTTAGGACATGACTTTTCTGATATACTTTTAGGATCATTGAATATCAGTGATAATAGGTAGAAGCAATGGCTACAGCTCGACAAAAATTAACAACACTGGCTGAGTACAACTACAGTTCTCATTCTATGGGATGGAAGTTATTAAAAACACATCTCCAATTGCTTTCATTGTATGGATGTACCAGCATATCACGTGACCAATACTGTTCCAACCCTAAGTAAAACCATAGTTTTTATGACCACTTTTACCAGGAGTAGGTCAGTTGGTCCACAACTAGGGAAGCGGAGGTCTTGTGGTTTCAACTCCTCTCCACCCTATGGGCCACCTGCAAAAGACAACCATGGTTCTCATGGGTATTCGCTTTGCCCAGTCTCTGTGTGGTGGGGATTCCGTATACCAGAGGTTTCCACTGACGGGACTCCTCATCATCGAAAAACAAAAACATAGACCATTTACAAGCTTAGGAACTAATTGTAGCTACCGTATTCTGCACAAACTGAACCAAACCCCAGTAGAAACTACATGTGAAGAAGCTCAACTTACCAAGCCAGCCCCTAGAAGGGGCCCTTGATGAATGGAAACTTGCCAACTAAACCAAACAAAAGATACTGAACTGGCAGGTCCAGGGGAAATGACCAGATTTTTATCTCAGAAATCCCTCTCACAATAATGAGGATGTTGAGGTGAATGTGTGGCAGGACTAGGAGTGATAGAATTAGAAATGAAACTATTCGTACAACGGTAGGAGTTATACCTATACAGGATAAGTTGAGAGAAAATAGATTGAGGAGGTTTGGACATATCTATCGTAGACCTCCAGGCGCAATAGTCAAGAAAAGTGATAGGATGGTAGTGGATAGTAGGGCTAGGGGAAGAGGAAGACCTAAATTGACTTTGGATGCCATCATACGAAAGGACATGGGTTTCCTAAGTGAAGAGGTCGCCCTAGATAGAGCTCAATGGAAAAACAGGATTCATGTAGCCGACCCCAATTGATTGGGGACATAAGGCTCGGTTTGGTTTGGTAAATCCCTCTCACAATAATGCCGTTTATTGGTAATTAGGTAAACTTTTCCAGTATAGTTGTATTAGAAATGGTAAGAAAATATTGCCTGTATGCAAAGCAAAGGTGTGCTGACATGTTTAATGGAATCTGAACTGCTTGAGTTAGAATAGTAATCATCCACTGACTTGAAACCAAATGAAACTGCGAGATAAACATAGAAATTATGAGCAGACAACATGATGTAAACAAACAATGATGTCTGAAATCATTCGAGAAATATACCTCGGGTTAGCCCCTCATCAAATTCCCTGACAGACTTGGCATTTGCAGCCAATTGGATATTAAATTCGCCTTCCATATCTTCAAATAAAAGAGCATGCCTATACAAAACCATGACAACTCCAGTAAAACAATCTGTAAATAGAGACTTCAACTATTCACATGCAATGAAAGAAAAGACATATACTTATCACATGATTACTTCTTGAAAATTTTGCAAAGAGAGTTAGCAAGAGCTTTGTCATATACAATGTTAAAGCCCTTACGGAAGTCCTCATCCGCAATGACCAGATTGAAAGGATTACACAAGGACACAGCACCAGAAAGAGGGCAACTGCCTGATTCCTGCAAGAACATGTGCAAAGTTGTGAGTGAAAAAGAAGAAACAAAATCAAGAGGCAAAATATGAAGGGGATCAAAAGAAAAAGAAACAATAGCCCCTCAGAAGCAGCTCAACGAGCTAGAAAACCTTGCATCAATTAGACACAATGTCCACAGATGGTTGCAGAACGAATCCCTATAGTCAAGTGGAGTTCACCGATTAAACATCCCGACTTTCTCCAATTTACACAAAGGTAATCACTCTTTTGAAAAGCTATCCAGGTTAAATGAAATTCCCGTCATCGGTAACCCACTTATCAATTTTTCACAAACACATTCACCTTTACTCTGACTTTTTCCTTTGGTCTAGCAAGGATTCAGATCCTCTCTCTATATTTTGCCTCTCAATATCATGTGGAGGTTTCAAGGAGATATTTCCAACACATAAATGATAAGATCCTACAATCACCATGAACCCATGCAGGCCTTTGTCCCAGCATTTAGTAGGCGACGTCGTTTCAAGCGTCCAGGAAAAAATAGCAGCCTAACGGCAACTGCAGCCATTGACGGACTGAAAGGGACAAGCGACTTTGTCGTCTCCCTGTTTCTTCCCCAAATCTCTCACCTCCCACAAAGAGTACAACAAAACCAAGAGCAATCGCTCTCTCATTTCAATTTTTTGAAGAAGGTTTTAATTGTCAATTGGGGTCCCTATGAAATTGGGATGTTGTTCACTTTGGGGGATGGATTTGAAACTCTTCAACTTTAGTTGGAATTTGAGTCGTATGCAGATTTCAATTCTCTCTTCTCTTCTTTTGGCTAATGAGTGTGTGGGGACTACATGTTGGATTGGTATTTAGCAGATGTATGAGTCAAGGTCAAAGAGTTGTAGTCCTTAAAAATGAAAAATTAAAGGTCGTCGACCATGGAGGAAACGCTAGTGTCTACGATGAGGCTTACTTGGTAGTGGAGGTGGAAGGCTGGAAGCAGTGGAAATGGACTGGCAACAGTGGCTGAAGGTGTTTGGGCTCTGCCCATTGGGTGTTCCAACTTTTGGTTGGATTTTCTCCTTCTCGATGTACCTGTTGTCGAGTTTTTAATAAAATTTTGTTGCCGATAAAAAAAAACAGTGGCTGAAGGATACTCTGAGAGAGAGAGAGAGAGAGAGAGAGAGAGAGAGAGAGAGAGAGAGAGAGAGGAACCAGAAGAAGGGTGGAGAGACCTGGTTCAATTAACGGCAAGAATGCCGTTGGGTTCCATTTATGTCACTCAATGCCTGAATACCCCACCGTCCAACTAAACTCCCTAATCCCTATCAGTGTGCGAGTCAGTGTGTGAATGGGTTGTTGGTGACCGTAGGATCTTCTCATTTATGCACTGGCAGTATCTCCTTTAAACCCCCACATGATATTGAGTGGCAAATATGGAGAGAGGATCTGAATCCTTCTTGCAAAGCCTTCAATTGATCCAATAGGTAATCTAAACCCATTTGCCCATAGAGTAGTAAACCTAACCGAACCAAGCCTTATGTCCCCAATTCCCAATCATATAAAATGATGGCTTATGAATTAAGTTGGGCTTAAAAAGGCTGTGTAGTCTAATAACTTGATGAAACTGTTTCATGAGTTCAAGTCACCCAAAATCAGTATCCTTTATCATCCACAATAACTACGCATTGTAATAAGAAAGAAACATAAACTCAGAGATTTTGGATAGGATTAACAATATTATTTCTAATGAAGGGAGATGATACAGTATAAGAGAAAATGCACTTAGTGCATGATACTGACTTCACAAAATACCTGAAAGATCACAAACTGGGCTTAGGTCATCTGACATTATAAGTTGGCTTAGCTATTGAAAAGGTTAGAAATGGGCAGAAGTGATAAAACTAGATGCAAACCCAAAGAAATGGGTAAAAAAAGTAAGAGTTTATTAGTTCACTGCCTTTAGTTACCTCACCTGGCCCAAATAGCGAACAAGAATATTCGCACCAAGAGACCAACCAACAGCATACAAATTGGCCTTTGGATACCTAGTGGCTACATGAGCCACTACTTCACGAAGATCTCCAAGAAATGAAGCTGAATAGAACTGCACATCAGCCAGGGTCATGAAGTAACCATGAATAATGAGAGTATTAAACTGAAGTCAAATTGCATAACTTGACAAAATACTTCCAATTGCCATGCATTTTACAGTTCTTCTCATTAAAGCCCCACACATAGGAAGATCTGAATGGACATTTTATTACATAAAGCATGACTATTGGGTGTCCTTCCTTTCAATGCCCCTCCGAAGATTCAAACATGACCATTTATGAGAGAGGCTAGATGCAGGACAAAGGGGTTTTTTGATCTTCTATGACTTGACCGTGCATAAGTGTTTTAGGCCACAAATAGTTTTCATTTTCAACAACGTGCTTCAGCAAAGAAATGTGTTTCAGTGTAAGGACAATCATATTTTTTCATGAAATACAGCTAATTACAACCCACAATTAAGTACCTGAGGAGTGGTGACAGGACTATCTCCGCAACCACGGCTATTGAAGACAACAACTCGCCATCCATTTTTCCTAGCTCTTAATAGCATATGTCTCACATATGTGTCACCACTCCCTCCCGTTAGACCTGGCTGCAACAATCCATTGTAAGCACTATATATTTCATACTGTCCTTGACAACACAAACCAGCTTCATTTTTTAAAACAACATAGCTTCCTGGTTTTAACCAACACAAAGAATTGACTTGTTTAGTTTCTTCAAATCAGCCCAAAAAACTCAACAAAATCCACTTATAAATAAAAAATTCTTTATCAGAAACCCAGAACAACTTAACTTCAGAAATCCCAATGGGCTTATATTATCTTACCAAAAAGTCAAAAAACCAAAAAAGCCAGCTTTTTCAAAACATCCAAGCCGGAATCCAAACATTCATTTGGAATTTGAGGGCTCTCCTATCTCAGCCAATTTCAAAATAAAGCACAAATTCTTTATCAACAACCGAAAGAGCTCAGCTATAGAAATCCCGAAGGGCTTAAATTGTTTTAGCGAAAAGCCAAAAAACCAAAAATGCCTACTTTTTCAGAAATCCAAAACCAATCCGGAATCCAATCCTGAATTTGGAATTGGAGAGCTTTCAGTTAATTCCAATTCTACTGCTTGCTTTTCATTTCCATGCGTGTGGAATCGTGTCTGTCCAGTGTCCAGAGAAAAAGGGCTTCAGACTACTTACAGTGAAATGAGAACAGGAGAAGGTCAAAAAGACAACTATTTTAGGCACACTAATTCAAGCCGTAATCCAACATCCATTTGGAATTTGAGGGTTATCTCCTCTCTCAGTCAATTTCGAAATAAAATGATTTCAATTCCAGTTCTACTGCTTGCATTTCAAGATACGTGTGTGGAAATTGCGCCCCTTTTAGAGAAAAGGAACTTTAGACCACTAACCAATAAAATGAGGACGGGAGATGCTTCTGGTAGAAGACGATCGTCACCGGAGACCCAATCAAGAGCAACAACACCGTCGTCTTTAGTCCTGAGACACTGGCGGCGAAACCTGACAGCGGGAAGAGAGCGGAAGAAGGAGGCGAAGATGGTCTCGAGGTGCCGATTCCAGCCAATGATAGGGTACGGGTGGTAAGGACGGTTGAGGGTTTTCAACGCGGGTAGGAAGGAGTCTCCGACGACTTCGAGAGATGGATGAGGGCGTTGGTTGTCGGGCATTGCGACGGCGGCGTTCGCGGTGGCGTACAGGGAGGTTGGGGTAGGGGTAGGGCGGCGGAGGAGATGGAAGGACGTGAGAGGGAATGCAGAGCCCACGGAGGCTCTCGTCATGTAGAGTGAGTGGCTGTTGGGGAAGAAGAATATTCTAGGGTGTATATTTTAATGATAATTTAAGGTTTTGACGTTTTGTTTGGAACTCTTCGCTAGAAAGTATTTTTTATAATGTTTGGAACTCCTTCCCTTGTCAAGAGAGTATTTTTTTAAAACATCGGGGTATTCAATTACTAGAAAAATAATAAGATTTATAAAATCATTTTTTCTGTTAGGATTAACTTTCTTTCAAAATACATCTTGCAAAAAGAGAGAAATTATGCGTCATGGAAAAATTTGTTTCCATAAATTACACTTTTCTCGAAACATTCTTTATCAAGTGAACACTCAGAAAAAGTAAATTTCACTTTTTTTTTTTACTTAACTTCATTTCATTTTTCTCAAGATTAGTTTTTGTATTTACTTCACTTCATTTTACTTTTCTCAAAATTAAATTTCTCGCATAACATTCTTAACAAATGAATGGAGCCTCAAAAGGAGAAAGAAAAGAGAGGGAAAATCAGTTTTCCTTCTTTGGTTAGGGAGAAAACAAGAAAAGAAGATGACAAAAAAAATAAAAGTAAAGTAGACACAGTAAATTTTCCTCCACGCTTTTTGTTAGTATATTTTTCTTTCCTTTTCTTCTCTGGGTTCCAAACTTGCCGTTGCCGTAATGTTTATCTGATTCTTGTGGAAAAGAAATAATATATTTAAAAGGGAAATTCGGATAAAATTAATTGTGTGCTCTTGGAGCAATGATCCTTATCAACTCCGAGTATTATTATCAGATTTTTGTGGGGAAAAGGAGATGGAGGTGGAATACCTTGGATGAAATGGGCCAATATTTGTAAGCCATTGTGTCAAGGTGGTTTGGGTATCAGAGACTTAGGTTGTCTTAATGAATCTCTACTTGCAAAGGCAGCATGGAGATTATTTATCAATAAGGAAGTTTGTGGGCCAGGATACTATTGGGTAAGTATTGTAAAAAGGATGGTTTGTTGTCTGTTAAAGCCGGGTCGGGTTGTTCATGGGGCTGGCGAAGCATTTTGTAGGGTAGGGATTTGTTGATCAAAGGCCTTAAATGGGAGTTGGGTGATGGGCAAAGTATCAAGGTGTTTGGAGATGAATGGATCAATGAGATGGAAAATCCGTTCGTAGGTCGGGAAGTGATGGACTCTCTCAAGGAGTTAAGAGTGGGTTCTTTAATAGATTGGAGGACGTTTTCGTGGCATGCTCCGCTAGTGGAAGCCTTTTTCCCTTTGGAGGTGGCTCGGAGGATTTTATCCACGTATATTCCAAGCAGGGGTAGACGGGATGATAGGTATTGGGCCCGAACAAGGAATGGGCAATTTACAGTAAAGTTGGCATATTTCTTAGCGGTTTATGAGAGGTATCCGGGTAATGTGGGAAGGGTGACTTCGGATGTTTGGAAGAGGATTTGGGCCATGGGTTTGCCATCTAAGTACAGTTTTTTCATTTGGAAGGTTTTACATGGCATATTGGCGGTTAAGGATGGGTTGAGGAGGAGGAATATGCTTAATGATGGGCGGTATGGTCTTTGCGGAGAAGATGACGAAACGGTAGACCATTTATTTTGTAGGTGTTTTTTTGCTGGAAAGTTGTGGGAATTGTCTCGCTTGAGATTGTGTTTTGAAGAAAATGCACAAGGGGGTTTAGTAGATTGGTTTATGGGGTGGGTGAAAAATGCGAGTCAAGATGAAATGTTTGCTTTTACATGTGTGCTTTGGGAGATATGGTGTGCACGTAACCGGTCGGTTTTTGATTTTGCTTCTCCCACTTTTGAGAAGCTAACATTAACCATAATTTGTGTTTGTTGATGAAGTCAAGGGAGTTTGCTATCAGGGAAAGAGTATTTAAGGGTACAAGCGCAGCTGGATGCAAACAAGCATCATTTTCCATGGGATCTCAGGAGGGTGGAGAGCAGATTGTTAAGGTTGTGGTGGATGGAGCTTGGCATAAAGCTTCATGCCGTGGTGTGGCTGCTTGGTGCAGTATAGAGGCAGGGGAAGATCAATTCAGTCAAGGGTTCACTCCTGTGTATGCGTTGTCGTCTACAGGGGTGGAAGCTTTGGCAGTGCTGCAAGCCATGAGATGGGCAAAGAGCAGGAGTATTATGAAGTTGCAAATTCTGACGGATAGTCTTGAAGTTGTTCATGCTTTATGTTGTATTATGGATGCTAATGTTTTTGTTAAAAACGTTGTTCTGGATATCTTAGATTTGGTCTCTCATTTTTATTTTGTTAATGTAATCAAGGCCACCCGGTAGGATGTGAGAGTTGCTCACAATCTTGCTCGGCGTCGCCTTTGTAATTATGTGGCTTAATGCAATTGGTTATGTTTATGGTTCAAAAAAATAAAAATAAATTAGTACATGTTATTTTGTTCAAAACTGCTACATACTCAGAATTTACTCAAAATTTGAAAAGTAAGGAATTAATCTAGTCCATTGCTTTTTTTTCTAATTTATCAACACAAAAGTTATTGGGCCCACAGTATTTACCAATCACCATACATGTGGAGCACCACATGGCTTTACTTCAAGAACAAAAAATAGATTTTCTATTTTACCATTTTACCTACTCTCTCAAACCAAAGAAAAAAGAGAATTCTTAAAATTTCCTTTATCAATGGACGACTGATTAAGTATTCTTTTTGTTGTTATAGATATTTTTTAATTTTCCTACTCATCTAAGATCGTGAACATGCTCTCACAAGAAGGTAGATAACCAACAGACAGAATAAAATATAAGCAAAACAAGCAGCAAAGCAGTAGCAGTAGGTATAAAGTTCACTGCTGCTATATGCTAAGGAGAAGCTAAGGAGAACTACAAAATATAAGCAAAACAAGCAAGTAGTACAGCACAATGGGCGTGCTGTGTGCTGCACTCTATTATTCTATTTAAAAAATCCTCTTCGCTGAGACTGACTTTGCTTTTAATAATTTGTTGAGTCACGCCAGGATGTCTTCTTCTAGGTGGAACGCATGCAAATTAATCCACTAATCTTTGTGTGATTACTTGATTTGTTTTCTTCTTCTTCCAATTATAAATCCAAAAAATATTATACTAATGGCAATTAAAAATCTAATTCCAACAAAAATCACATTTAAAACTCAACAAGCTTTTCAACTAGTACACAAAAGATATTAAAACACACAAACACACTCACACACACACACACACACATATATATACACACTAATTTTCTTTCTTTTGAGTTCTCAAATTTCATTCAACGTAATTTCATATTTTGGAATCATTGCAAGATAGTCTCTATGTCGATAGCATCAAATACTTTATTTTTAATGTATGCGACTAAGCTATCATTTAACTATTAGTGTCTCATTCGATTAGATAACCTGCTCTTCACGTATTTAAAAGCCCAAAGAAGCTCTTTCTACATTAACAACAAGAAGTCCATTAGTATACAACAAATTTTGAAAACATGGTAACGTAATATTTCTTAATATAACCAAGATTAAACTGGAAACATAATATCAAATTTTGAAAACATGATAACATAGTATTTCTTAATATTACGCTTACAAATGTTATTCAAAGAAAACCTTCAAGGCACGGGAACGATATAAAGCTAGATGTAACAGCCTTAAATCAATTTTTGGGCCCGGAGTGCGCAAAGTTTTTCATTTATTCGTGATTCGGTTTTTATACTTGTTCTTTTCCCCATCAGACATAAACGCAGTGGCGGGAAATGACTTCCTAATGCCCATCGGAGTCTTGAACTGAATTGTGTGGCTCGCAAGATCATCGAAACGGATCATCTCAACAATAGGTACCCATAGATAGACCTGCTTGCACTTGACACCGCTGATCTTTTTCATTCTGTTCTTCTCCAAATAAGCAGTCACCTCCCTGGCATAGCTCACCTGGGTATTAGTCCCTTCAAAAAAGTGTTGGATCGGAGACTTCTGTTTCATCCACACAAATCCCGTTTCGTGCACTCTTCCACACTCTTCAATGTCTTTGAGGGCGAGGATCCCTTTCGGGAATCCAAGCTCTTCAAGCAGCTCCGTGGACTGGTGATAACACGCTTCTGGTCCGTAAACAATCTCAGCCCCTTCACGTTGGTCTTCTCTGGAGTACTCGTTGCTAAGGATGCCCATTTCCTATTGGGAAAATGATCAAGAGATGATCAAGACCAGATTTATGTTTTCGAATGCAGAGATGCTAGAATTAAGGAATGAGGAGTACTTCTATATATTTGATATTTGAACGTGAGTTGAGCCGGTGAAGTCCAAAATGTTTTAATTGTGTTATATTACTATTGTGTTACCTATCCTATGATTGCTCATAGGAAGGAGAACAATTGAATATAACACAAGTTTTTAAAAGATTTCTCTAACAAGTAAGAACCTAGCCGCCTTCTATCTTCTTTCCTTCCCTCCCCTCATCGGCAACGCCAATGTAGAACTAGTGGGTCAGCTGAACCCAGTCAATAAAAATTTTGCAAAAGCTATCGAGTATCTGAACGCTATATAATAAGAACCACTTTGATTTGTGAATAATGGCATTAATTTTGGTGACTGATTTTGCGTGAAGAGGACAGCTTTGCACTTGTTAGATTTGCATTATTAACGTTTACGTTTAACTATAATTTGTTATCTTATGTTTATGGTTCAAAAAAAAAAAAAAAACTATAATTTGTTGTAAATTGGTAATATTCTTATTTTGTTCCCAACTAATGCTGAATTGGGATGTCTTTTTTGGCTTAACCACCGTAGACCACTATTTGAGTTAGGTTAAAATTTGTTGGTAAAAAATATGAAAAAAACATGAAAACACATCCAATGAATGAAATTCATCCGGTACACTTGGCAAATAGTGTACCTGATGGATCTCATTCGTTGGATATGTTTTCATATTCTTTTTCATGTTTTGCTTTCATATTCCAAACCTTTTTACCTTCATAATTGTTTGAATAGGATCCCTAATCAAAAGCAGAGCAAGGACCTGAAGTAATGATTGTGATTTATTTTCGACTTGGGAAGTATGAAGGGAAGTGCTTCAATTTCTTTTCATCAGTGTACCAAGCTAAAATCTCCTATTGCAGATAGCAAAATACTAAGAATTGCAATCTATTGGATCTAAAACATGTTGCTATCTACTTGAATTATTGAGTTATAAGATTTTTGCTTAAACTTTTTTTTTTTACTTGGAAAAACTTTAGCATTTGCAATGGAATTTCTACTTTACCCATTGAATGATTGAATCGCCTCTAGCTGAGTACAACGTAATGTGAGAGAAAAGCTCATAACATTGTCTACGACAATGGAAATTAGAAGTATTCTCACTTTATTAGCTTTGGACTTGTTTATTTGTTAACTCACTCATCTACCTGCTTCAATTCACATAATATTAAAAAAATATAAAAATTTGGACCAGAATCATTACCATACCTGTAACGCCCCGAATTTCTGAGTCATTATTTAATATAAAAAGATTTATGAAAAAGGAAATTTATTTCATAAACAGCGGAATTAAATATGATTCATAGTTTGATTAAAAATAACAAAGTACTGTTTGCGATTAAATTACATTTATTCAACAAATACAAATGGAGGGGTCCTCTAGTTGTTTATATTCAAATTCCAATTCTCCTTCTGCATCTTATCATCATTCTGACCTTCTTGCTGATAGATTAGCTCCCTGGCTTCTTCTTCAGTACATGGCGTAATATGACAGGGCCAAAATAGCGCCATGAGTAATGAATCACCCAGTAGCAACTCGATCTTATGCCCACTGACCCTTACACTACAGTTAAGCACATAACATATATATGATTGAAAAACAATACATGAATGAAAAATATGCACGTAGCCAATTTGATTATCTAGCATTCAACTTATATTTCATTTACGTTCTCAAACCTAGAGAACATCCTCCCATTTTAACCACCACGATTACAACCATTTGTACGTGATTCAACTCCCTCCTTGTGCGCCGTAACCCGAAGCATCGATAAACAGTCTAAGTTATGTACTTAGGCAGGTTCATCAGCCTTTGCAAGGACAAATTTCTCAAAGACTAACCATACCACTAGGCCCACAATGAACTAACCGTAACCTCAGGAGTATATAGACTGTAACCCAGTACTATAATACAAAACACCTTATATCACCTATTCATGGGGAAGAATCACAGAACGCGATAACTTAGGGCTACAATCCATAAGAGTTCTTGACCACCATTTATGAATTTGGGATAACCTCCCTCCATCTTGGGAAAACCTCCCATATAAATTCTTTTGTGGGATAACCTTCCATACAAATCTCAATCTTTGGGATGACCTCCCATACCTTAATCATTTCCAATTTTCTATACTCAACAACGTCTATGTGAATTCTATACTCGCAATCCAACCTAGTACCTTAGTTTCTCCATTCTAATATTCACAACATCACAACTGCATAGTAGAGCAAAGCGATAACGATAGATTTGTAGTAACCAATTCACATAAAATATTTAAAAATCTAATAACTTAGCACATAACTTGATTTATTAAAAATGTCAAATGTTTTGGATTAATTATGGCTAAGTCTCCCTACTAATAAATCTGTTGAGGCTTTCAATATAACGAATTGTAGTTAATAAATCAAGTTGTGTGCTAAGCTAGGAGACTTAGTCATAAATCTAAAATATTTGACATTCTTAAGGGAAATGACAATAAACTTTTGCAATCAAACATAAAGACAAGGGTGCTGCCCCAAAAAATTAATGACATTTCACTAATTTTAAAGAGTTCGTACAAAAAATTCAAAAAACTCAACCCCTTACTCCAGTCAACCACCACCCCACCTCCGGCCGACCACTTTCGCAACCAAAAAAATTAGTGAAATGTCACTAATTTTTAAAAGTTCTAATTTCTACAGAAAATTCAAAAAATCAACTCCTAGCACTAGTCGAACACCACCCCACATCCGACCGATCACTTCCAGTGATCCAAAATTTTAGTGACACTTCACTAATCTTAAAAAAAAAAACAAAAAAAACAAACAGAAAATTGGCCTAAAGGCCAAGTATGGGGCTTTAAATGGTGTTTAGTCTAATGTCACTTATTTTAAAGCCTCTAATACATTGATGTAAAATATTTGAGGGCTCAAAGACAATACTAGACAAAAATACCCTTAATGATAAAAAAAAATTATGCAAATAGGGAGCAGGAGTGAGTGTCATCACTATGATACCTTTTTGATTCGTAACCTGAGGCAGGAGATTGCAAAGCTGGCCTTTTGCAAAATATCTAAAGTAGACCGAAAGGAAGTGCAGCCCGCTCACCTCTTGGACAAGCATGCGCTAGGGATTTTTGTTCCTCACCCGGACACCAGTAATGGAAGCTAATTTTAGTGTTCTGTCCTGTTTTCAGTGTTTCTTTTGTATTGTTTATATTGTGTTTGTTATGTTTGTATTCTTTCAGCTTGTAGATACTCCATGCTTTTGCCTCAGGTTATGTTTAATAAAATTCTATCTCTTTCATCGAAAAAAAACTTATGTTCTTGTTATGAGATTTATCGTCAACCCTTTTCTTTTTTTATCTAGTATGTAAAAATTAATGAGGTTGTGGTATACTTAAGAGTAATTATTTATGTCGGGTTTTATAAGAATACTAACAAGTCAGTAAGTGGGTTCAAAGAAAAAATATATATAATTTATGCCTAGTTGGTAATTTCTAAGAGCTTAAGTTATTTCCACCGCTGGTGGAAACAAAAGTTTCCTCTAAATCGATTGCATTGCATCATGTGTCCAAACAGTAGTCACAAATAGTAGAATATAGACATGTAGTGCAATGCAATATTCGATTTGGAGGAAACCTTCGTTTCCACTGGCGTGGAAATAATTTAAACTCAATTTCTACTTCAACTTAATCATAATCATGCTTTTGAAATCAAGATTTCAGTAGTGCACCCTATCAGAACCAATAAACCAATCAGCATGCAACAACGGAACAAAGCTTGCTGCAACGATTGACGCAACTTTTCACCTTGCGCCCGTAACATCTTTTCTGGGTTCCGTGTGGTTTTTCAAAAAACGTGTTTTGATGCATGGGGTTATTTATTCCAACTTTAACCATTCAAAACATTAACTAGAGACTAGAATATACTTGAAATAAGAGTCTACGCTACCTCTCCTCCAAAGTTTTAGCGGAATTTCCTTTTTTGGCGAAAAATAGACGTCGGTGGTGGAGGCCGCTCCTTGGCTTGATTTTGTCCGAACAGTTGGTTGTTTTGTGATCTAGGGGAGTGGGTGAGTGTATGTGTATGTGGGTTTTGTGTGTGGTTGGGCTTAGGTGCAGAACCCACTTTTCGCTCTTTACTCTCTCTCCTAGAAATTCTGGGGCTTCTTATACTCTTTTCTCTCCTTCTTGCTGTGTTTGTGGAAGTGTGTGAATATGTTTGAAGGTGCTTTGAGAGGGAAGGCCGAAGTTGGGTATTTATAGGGGTAGGACAAGAGTGGAGGTCAAGGCAAGGCTTAGGACAAGCCCATGTGGGGTAGATGAGGTGTAGAAATGATCATGGAGGTGATATAGGATAAGGGGCCAGTTTAGGGTAGATTTGCAGGGATTTTGATGTGGTTGGCCGGATTTTGGGGTGGTATGTTTTGTAATGATTGATGATCGATGGAGGATGATCATGGGATAGTATTGGGTGGTGACTTCGAAAGGGTAAGGACATCCTCATCAGCCTCTCCACTTTAATTTTTGGGTTAAAGTGGAGAGCCAAACTCTCAAAAATACATCAAAATCAGTCTCTCTATTTTCCCTCATCAAATTATTTTTGCTACAGTACCGCACCAAATTTGGTACGGCACTGTTCATGTACCAAATGTTTTTTTAAAGTTTTTGCCGGTTGCCTTTTGGGTTGGCTGACGATGGTCCAGAAGAGAGAGAGGGAGGCATTACACGTGGCACACTTTGTGTGGGGGGTAGAATATTTTATGGGTTAAAGTACTATTACTGACTGCACCGAAATAGTTCACTGCACCACTATTTGGTTTGGGTAAATCGAAAAAACTGGTTTTTTGGTTTTTTTTAATTTTGTCCTCATTCAAGAATTTTTTGCATTTGTTAGTTTTCGATCGATTTTTTGTGATTTCTTGGCTTGTCTTGACGAGAGGAATCTAAAAAGTATAAAATTATTAGCCAAACTTAAAGTTTTGTGAATAAAGACGAAAAATAATCCAAAAAATCGGTTTTTTGGATGTCACATTCATCTTTATTCACAAAACTTTAAGTTTGGTTAATAATTTTATACTTTTTAGATTCCTCTCGTCGAGACAAGCCAAGAAAACACAAAAAATCAACCGAAAACTAACAAATGTAAAAAAAATTTGAACAAGGATAAAACCAAAAAAACCCAAAAAACCAGATTTTTCAATTTACCCAAACCAGGCCGCAACTTCATCACACGTGACTAACTATTTTTTTTTTTATTTTATAGATTTGAGGGGAATAATTTAATATAGTAAAGTTAAAATAGAGAGTTTGATTTTGTGAGTTTTTGATAAAGTGACTTGCTAATTTATAAAAGGTGTCTTTAAAGTTAAATTTGGTGAAAATTTTGGTTCTCCTTGTGAGAATGCTCTAAGGGGATAATTGTGAAGAGAGGTGAGGCGAATGTGTGATTGACAAGGTGAGGTGTAAAGATATGGTGAGGTGATCTTTGTAATGATTTTCTTGGGTGATAATGGAGGACAGGGAGAGATGGATGCTTCGGAATTGAAGGGACAGGTAATCATTACACTTTTTTGGTGTGGCTATGTGCTACACTCTATTATTGGAGAAGATTTTTGGGTACAAATGAGGTACCATGTTGTGCCCCTCACGTACATCTGAACCGTCCAAAAATGCAACGGACGGCTCCGATTAAAAGTGCTAGATGCATTTTTAAAAGAAAAAAAGGAAAGGAAAAAGTGGGTTTTAATCCGAGCCGTAGCCGTCCATTGCATTTTTGGACGGCTCAGATATGCGTGAGGGGTACCACGTCATCCTTACCGTATTTGCGCCCAAAATTTTCTCCTATTATTGGCCCTTCTTTCCCATTTTCTGGGTCATCCAACTATTAAAAGAACATGTAATCATTATACTTTATTTCAATTTTCAAACACTATGTTAAACAATTAAATATCATTTGATTCTACTTAATTAATGCATCCATGAACACTTTACAAGGATAGTATTGGAAAATTGATAAAATTGGACAACCTAAAATGGAAACCAAGAAAGTGGGACGGTGGGAGTATTAGAAATCTTCGTCGCTGAGAGTGACCTTGCTTTTAATAATTTGTTGAATCACATCAGGATGTCTTCTTCTAGATGGAACGCATGCAAAATCCACTAATCTTTGTATTCTATTCTTGTGTGATTACTAGATTTGTTTTCCTCTTGTTCATGATTGTCATAACATAGATATTGTTATAAAACCAAGCAAATAATAAGAGCTGAAAAGTAAGTAAAGAGCTGGACACAAATATGTAGAAAAGCTAGTCTTTTGGACTACTCAAATATTATTTAGAGTGGTATTTTGCTATCTGCCTTTTCTTTCTCACTTTTCTTGTGTGTATATTTCTTTCTGGCCGATGGCCTTATATAGCCAAAAGGATACAGATGAAACCATCCTATTTAAGACTCATATCTACCCTACAATCACACTTTCCAATACTATCAATATGGGCATCCATACAGAGCTCCATATAGAGCTTTTATAACACTCCCCCTTGGATGACCAAATACTAAGAACATGCCTCATTAAAACCTTACCAAGGAAAACCCAGTGGGAAAAAACCTTAGGTGAAGGAAAAAGAGTACATAGTGAAAAACTATCTACAGATTGCCTCATTGAAACCTTGCTAAGGAAAAACCCAGTGGGACAAAACCTTAGACGAAGGAAAAAGAGTACAATTGTCTATCTTTTAAAACCAATTACTCCCCCTCAACTTTGCATGATATGTCTTTAAGTCGGCGCATTCCAATACCGTTAACCAGCTTCTTGAATGTTGCGGTTGGTAATGCCTTAGTGAATAAATCTGCCAGATTGTCGTTAGAACGTATCTGCTGAACATCAATATCACCATTTTTCTGGAGATCATGGGTGTAGAAGAATTTTGGTGAAATATGCTTAGTTCTGTCTCCTTTGATATAACCAGCTTTAATCTATGTGATACATGCGGCATTGTCTTCATGTAATATGGTCGGGCTATCTTTGATCGAGGATAATCCACATTTTTCCCGAATGTGTTGTATCATAGATCTCAACCAAACACATTCACGGCTTGTTTCATGAATCGCGATAATTTCAGAATGATTAGAAGAAGTAGCAGTCAACGTTCGCTTCACAGAACGCCATGAAATAGCAGTACCACCACAAGTGAACACATATCCTGTTTGTGACCGAGCTTTGTGTGGATCAGATAAATAACCAGCATCTACATATCCGATTAATTGTGATTTCGATCCATTTGAATAGAATAAACCCAAATCAACTGTTCCTCGGAGATAACGAAATATGTGTTTAATTCCTTTTCAATGCCGTTGAGTTGGAGCTGAACTATATCGAGACAATAAGTTGACTGAAAATGTAATATCTGGTCGTGTACAATTTGCCAAGTACATAAGTGCACCGATGGCACTCATATATGGTACTTCCGGACCAAGAATTTCCTCTCCCTCTTCTTGGGGACAAAATGGATCTTTATTCACATCAAGTGATCGAACAACCATAGTAGTACTCAATGGATGTGCTTTATTCATATAGAATTGTTTAAGAACCTTTTCTGTATATGTCGACTGGTGTACTAAAACTCCAGTTGGCAAATGCTCGATTTGCAGGTTGAGACAAAACTTTGTTTTGCCAAGATCTTTCATCTCAAACTCTTTCTTTAAATATTCGGCGGTTTTTATGAGCTCTTCCGGAGTTCCCACGAGATTTAAATCATCGACATAAACCGCAATAATTGCAAAACCAGAGTTTGATTTCTTAGTAAAAATACATGGACAAATAGGATCATTTTCATATCCTTCCTTTAACAAGTAGTCGCTAAGGCGTTTGTACCACATACGACCAAATTGTTTCAACCCATATAAAGATTTTTGTAGTTTAAGTGAATAAACAATTCGGGGCTTTGAACTGCATGCTTCAGGCATAGTATATCCTTCGGGGACCTTCATGTATATGTCAGCATCTAGTGATCCATACAAGTATGCTGTCACAACGTCCATCAGACGCATGTCCAGACATTCTGTAACTACGAAACTAATCAAAAATCTGAATGTGATAGCATCCATTACGGGAGAGTATGTCTCCTCATAATCAATTCCAGGTCTCTGCGAGAAACCTTGTGCAACAAGTCGTGCTTTATATCGCACAACTTCATTTTTCTCATTGCGCTTTCGCACAAACACCCATTTGTATCCCACCGGTTGTATTCCTCTAGGGGTTTGAACTACAGGTCCAAATACTTCTCTCTTTGCAAGAGAATTTAACTCTGCTTGAATTGCTTCTTTCCACATTGGCCAATCATTTCTGCGTCGACATTCTTCGACAGTTTGTGGTTCACTTTCATCATCACTTCTAGTAATGTCAAGAGCAACCTTAAATGAAAACGCGTTGTTGACAACGGTTTTATTTCTGTCCAACATTTCTCCCGTATTCATATAATGTATTGAGATCTCATTATTCTCAGGTACCTGTTCCATTTCAGGAAATAACTCTTCGGGAGATTTCTCTTCGGGAGATTCAGAAGTAGGAGGAAATATTGATAAATTCATTCTTTCATTTGCGAGTTTAGCCTCTTCATAAGCTTTTACATTTATTAACTTGATCCCCTCAGGAGTATCAGCTATTTCTGGGACTTCAATTTGTTTGCCTTGGATTTTCCTCTTCCGGGGAAGTTTATCTTTGGCACCAACAGGTCTCCCACGCTTCTGGCGTACCTTCGATTCGTCAGTTGTTGTACTAGTAATTTGTCCTGTGGGAATTTCGATCCATGCTGGGATATTAGCAGCTGGTATATGAGACTTGGTTACTTTATTTGCATCTGTAAATGCATCCGGTAACTGATTTGCAATACTTTGCAAATGAATGATCCTTTGAACTTCCAGTTCACATTGATTAGTACGAGGATCAAGATGAGATAATGCCGAAACATTCCAAGTAATTTCACGTCGAGCTTCTAGCTTCGACCTATCTCCCCCTAATGGTGGGAAAACTGATTCATCAAAATGACAATCCTCAAAACGTGCCTTAAACACATCGCATGTTAGGGGTTCGAGGAATCTAATGATAGATGGAGAATCAAAACCAACATAAATCCCAAGCCTACGTTGTGGACTCATTTTAGTACGTTGGGGTGGTGCAATAGGCACATACACAGCACAACCAAAAACTCTTAAGTGAGAGATATTCGGTTGTTGACCAAGAGCAAGCTGTGTGGGTGAATATTTATGATATGCAGTTGGCCTAACATGAATCAAAGATGCAGCATGTAAAATAGCATGTCCCCAAGCAGAAACTGGCAATTTTGTTTTCATAAGCAATGGTCGAGCAATTAGCTGAAGTCTTTTAATAAAAGATTCCGCCAAACCATTCTGGGTATGAGTGTGTGCAACAGGATGCTCAACATCAACACCAATTGACATGCAATAATCATTAAATGTTTGAGATGTGAACTCTCCAGCATTGTCAAGACGAATTGTTTTGATTTGGTGATCTGAGAACTGTGCTCTTAATCTAATGATCTGAGTAAGGAATCTAGCAAATGCAACATTTCGTGTAGACAGTAAACAGGTATGTGACCATCTAGTTGAGGCATCAATTAGAATCATGAAATATCGAAATGGTCCACATGGTGGGTGTATTGGCCCACAAATATCTCCTTGTATTCTTTGTAAAAATGATGGTGATTCAACAATCACTTTGGAGATTGATGGTCTAATAATCAGTTTCCCTTGTGAACAGGCATTACATGGATAATTCTTGGGTAATAGAATCTTCTGGTTCTTTAACGGATGCCCTTGTGAATTTTCAACAATATGACGCATCATTATTGAACCCGGATGCCCAAGGCGATCATGCCATAGCATAAAAAGTTTTGGGTTGGAGCACTTCTGGTGCATCACAGTATATGATTCAATTGTTCTAATCGTCGTATAATATAACCCAGAAGATAATGCAGAAAAATTTTCTAATACTAGCTTCCGGCCAGACACATTAGAAGTGATATACAAATATTCTTTTCTGCCTTCGTTTGTGGTTTCAATATGATAACCATTACGACGTATATCCATAAAACTTAATAGATTTCTTTTAGATCTGGTAGAATACAAAGCGTTGTCAATATTTAAAATTGTTCCATTTGCTAGAACAATATTTGCTCTTCCAGAGCCTTCAATTAGGTCTGCAGAACCTGATATTGTATTGACGTAAGCTTTTATCTTTAACAAATGTTTGAAATATCTGTTATCTCAAAGAATAGTATGTGTCGTACCACTGTCTACCAGACAGATATCTTCACCATTTATCTTTGCATTTGATAATGTCCCATTAGTATCCATGCTCCTAAATACAAAAAATACAAATTTAAAGGTTTCACAAATAAGTAACTGAAACACATCTTGAAAACTTTTATTCCAAAATCAAATACAACATGACATATCTCTTACAACATTATTAAAAGATAGATTAGTCCTTAGACTATTATTTCAAACATAAGCAAAGATACTTATTAGTCAAAATGCATGGACCAATCAGGGTAGTCATCTCCATCATCAAAGAAATCATCTTTTGTCCCACTAGGTCCAGCAGGTAAGTCAGACATATCAAAAGATGAAAAATCAAAAGGTTCAAAAGGTTCAGTTTGGTTAACTTGATCAAGGAAATTGGTTTCGACTTCTTTTCATTTCCCCTTGATTGATGCCTGGAAAAGATCAACTAAATGTTTTGACGTACGACAGGTACGCGACCAATGACCTTTCACTCCACATCTGTAACATGAATCTTCTGTATTCTTAACAGGTTTAGCTTGAAAATCATTTCCCTTTCTTTGGGATACATCCGACCTATCCCACTTATTCCACTTCCGGGGAAAATCAATTTTCTTGCTGGGCTTCTTGATGTGTCCTCCACGGACTTGGTAGTTATGGCCACCACGCCCCCGTCCGCATCCGCGCCCATGACCTTGGCCACGGCCACCTCCCTGACTGTGGAATGAAACTCCGTTTGCTTCTGGAAACGGTATAGATCCGGTTGGATGAGACTCGTGATTTTTCATTAATAATTCATTGTTTTGCTCAGCTACCAGGAGACAGGATATCAAATCCGAGTATTTTTCATAGCCCCTCTGTCTATATGTTTGTGACAGATTCATGTCTTTGGGGTGAATCGTGGAATATGTCTTTTCTAACATATCCATTTCAGTAATTTTCTCCCCACACAGTCTCATAAGTGAAACAATTCTAAATAGGGCAGAATTATACTCGCTAACCGATTTGTAATCTTCAAATCTTAGGTGCATCCAATGATAACGAGCTCTAGGCAACATGACTGTCTTTTGGTGCCTATATCTTTCTTTCAGGTTGTTCCACAAAACTAGTGGGTCTTTGACAGTGAGATACTCGGACTTCAGGTCCTCGTGGAGGTGATGTCGGATAAAGATCATGGCCCTTGCGCGATCCTTCAGGGATGCACTATTACGATTTGTGATCGTTCTCCCGATTTCCATTGTATCGAGATGAATCTCTATGTCAAGGATCCATGACAGATAATTTCTTCCCGAAATGTCAAGGGCAGCAAATTCCAATTTCATGTAGTTCGACATTGTCTATAAAACAAGATATCTCTGATTAGATTCTATAATAACATAATGAAATAATCCGAAGTATAAAATTTCTTTTTAACAATATCTATCCCGGGGTCACTGTGATGATCAGTGACATTTTGTATTGGGCTATTGCCCAAGAGACATATGGAATAAGCATGAGGTGGCATATATAGCATAAAAATTCCTCTTGATGAGTGCCTATTTCCAATACTAATTTTTATGTACAGGAGATATAGATAGAAGTGAATGTGAGGCCAATTAATAGCTCATTTTTAATTCAATTAAAGAGAACAGTTGACTACTAACATTTGCAGAAGGAGAAACCTCAATCTAAAAATTTACTTGCACGTATATAGGTGTAACATGTGTGCTCATTTTACACAGTATTATAAAATTTATACATCTACTGAGATGTTAAAACATTTAGAATAGGTAATAAATAAATAAAAATGTTAGTATATACTTAACCACTGGGGTTAGCCCAGTGGCCAAACTCGTGCTTTCCCTTACGGAAGGTCACGGGTTCAAGGCGGCGTGGTGGATTCAATATTTTGAAGACCCATCCACCTTGTTGCCAAAAATACTTCAGATATTCTGCCCCCTTTTTTTTTTAAAAAAAAAAAAATAGAATACTTCAGGATTCATAGTTGATATGTACTTCTGGTACAATCTCTTTTTTTTTCATAATTAGAATACTTCAGGATTCATAGTTGATATGTACTTCTGGTACAATAATTCTTTTTTTTTCTTTCCTTATACTGTTGTTGGCATACAGTTTGACGAAAAGAAAATCCATTTAAAGCATAGAAGTTATCACATGGATTTAGCTACTGATGGTTATTAAAAGCTTTTGAAAAATTGATACCAATGTCCATTTAACGTTGGCATACCAGTGTATATGCTTAAAAGAAAAAACTCATTTTGATAAATATGGAGTAGTATATATAATCAACAAGTTGTATGAGTGAAGCATATATCATTTACCTTTCTCAGTTAGCTAGGCTTCGTGCTGATAACGTGTTATAAAACCAAGCAAATAATAAGAACTGAAAAGTAAGTAAAGAGCTGGACACAAATATGTAGAAAAGCTAGTCTTCTGGACTACTCAAATATTATTCAGAGTGGTATTTTGCTATCTGCCTTTTCTTTCTCACTTTTCTTGTATGTATATTTCTTTCTGGCCGATGGCCTTATATAGCCAAAAGGATACAGATGAAACCATCCTATTTAAGACTCATATCTACCCTACAATCACACTTTCCAATACTATCAATATGGGCATCCATACAGAGCTCCATATAGAGCTTTTATAACAGATATATGTGACCAGAAAAATAATGCTAAGAGATATAACTTTGTATTTCTTGCCATACCATGTTAGGGCATCCTTATAAGCCTACCCAAAATTTTCATCAAATTTTACTTCAAAAATACCTTTTATAAATTAGCAAGTCACTTTATCAAAAACTTACAAAATCAGACTCTCTATTTTAACTTTACTATATTAAACTATTCCTCTCAAATCTATAAAAAAAAAAAAAAAATTTCCCCAAAACTCAATCTCCCCACCTGGGGAGATGTACTCGTGCAGAGAAGCAAAGAAAAAGGACCCCCACTATTGACCTTTCCCCCCCCCCCCCACAGCCACACACACGTGTCCCTACCCCCTCCCCCTCCTCCTCTCTCCCTCTCTCCTCCTCTCCTGTACGTGCAGCAACTGGAAAAAAAAAAAAAAAAAGTTAACTGGTGCGTGAACAGTACCGCACCAAATTTGGTGCGGTACTGTAGCAAAGTTTTAAGTTTTACAAATTTGTTAAATATTTGTTAAGTCTGATTTTAAGGGGTTTTGTTGGATTCACTCATCAAATTTAACTTCAAAGTGGGTTTGTTAAACCACATAAAGATGTTCTTAACAAAACGCTTTTATGACTTTTCAACATTAATGTTTTCGGATCAGGTTTACCTGCGTTACTTCTAATGACTCACCAACGAAAACCATACATCCAACACAACGGCTTCTTCATATCAATACATTGCAGTGATTAAACACGCATTCCTCACAACATCATCTTATGCTACGAGCACTTGGCCTTCATCATCACGTGTATTAAAGACAAAAAAAAAATGGCATATAATCTTCAATGAGCATAATGCAACATGGATAACACTAGTATTAAGAAAAGAGAATTGACATGCAAGAAACCTGCTTTCATTGATGTAAACCTTAGCATGCTTTTATACAGGCTACGAGATTTTGTGGCCAATAAACTTAATAAAACTAGAAAAACATGCATAACAAAGAAACCGTTGACTGGAAAATGTGAATAGTATAACCAAGATTAAATTGGAAACCAAATAACATTGAAGACATTGTAACATAATATTTCTTAATATTATTCTAACAAATGTTATCAAACAAAACCGTCAAAGGCATGGGAAGGAAAAAAAAATATATATGATACTCCTATGAAGCTAGATGTAACAGCCTTAAATCGAATGTTGGGCCCAGAGTGCGCAAAATTTTTCGTTCATTCGCGATTCGGTTTCTCAGAACATTATCTTAGGTCCAACACAACAGCTTCTTCATATCAATACATTACAGTGATTAAGCAGACATTCCTCAGAACATTATCTTATGCTACGAGCACTTGGCCTTGATCATCACATGGATTTAAAGACAAAAAAAAAAAAAGAAAAAAGGTTGGCATATAATCTTCAAGGAGCATAATGCAACGTGCATTACCCATGGGGATAAACTTGCTTTTATTGATGTAAATTTTAGCATGCCTTTATATAGGCTACAAGATTTTTTGAACAAGAAACTTAATAAAACTAGAAAAATATGCGTGACAAAGAAACCAGTGACTGGGAAATACGAATAATATAACCAAGACTAAACTGGAAACAACAATAACAAATTTGAATACATGGCGACATAATATTTCTTAATATTATGTTAACAATTGTTTCAATTGTTAGCATAAACCGTCAACGCACGGGAAGGGAAAAAAACATATGATATAAAGGTAGATGTAACAGCCTTAAATCTATTGTTGGGTCTGGAGTGCGCAAAGTTTTTCATTCATTCGCAATTCGGTTTCTCCAAATACTTGTTCTTTTCCTCATGAGACATGAACGCAGTGGCGGGAAATGACTTCCTAATGCCCAGCGGAGTCTTGAACTGAATTGTGCGGCTCGCTAGATCATCATCGAAACTGATCATCTCGACGATAGGTACCCATAGATAGACCTGCTTGCACTTGACCCCGCTAATCTTTTTCATTCTGTTCTTCTCTAAATAAGCAGTCACCTCCTTGGCATAGCTCACTTGGGTATTAGTCCCTTCAAAAAAGTGCTGGATCGGAGACTTCTGTTTCATCCAAATAAATCCCGTTTTGTGCACTCTTCCACACTCTTCAATGTCTTTGAGAGCGAGGATCCCTTTCGGGAATCCAAGCTTTTCAAGCAGCTCCGTGGACTGGTGATAACACGCTTCTGCTCCGTAAACAATCTCAGCCCCTTCACGTTCGTCTTCTCTGGAGTACTCGTTGCTAAGGATGGCCATTTCTTATTGGGTAAATGATCAAGAGATGATCAAGACCAGATTTATGTTTCTGATTGCAGAGAGCTAGGCTAGAATTTATAAGGAGTACTTCTATATTTGAATTAGTATGATGTTCGAATGGGATTTGACCTGGTGAAGACGTGAAGTCCAAAGTGTTTTAATTGTGTTATATTATTATTATTGTCACAGTTGTTGGTATAGGTTCACCTTATGATTGCTGATAGGAAGGAGAACAATTGAATATACAGCATACACACCTACACAAGTTTTTGAAGATTTCTCTAACAAGTAAGTCCCAAGGAAGACCAAGTCTAACAAGTAAGACCCAAGTAAGACCAAGGAATAGGATGGATCAAACAAGAAGGTAAGACCAGTAAGACCAAGTGAGACCCTAGCCGCCAATTGGACTGGTGAACAATTGAATAAAAGATTTCTGGTGAGGGTTTTTCTCTCTCGATCTCAAATCTAAGAGTTTCTTCATGTTTTCTCCTTTTTTTTCTTTTCTCGTAAAGGTGGTGGGGATAGTACTTTGAGGAAGAAAGGCGGAGGCAATGGTGGTCTGGTGATGGTCTTGCCTTACAGAAGTAGAAGTTGTCATTGAAGATATTCGCCACGATGTTGATCGGTTAAGGTTTGTGATTTTCCTTTTATTCCTAGATCGGCAAAGGTAGTTTGCACACACTTTAGCAACTTCGGATTTGTGAGGTTCTAGTATTCGTACTTGGGAAGCTAGACATCCTAATTGTTTATTGGATCCTCTTGGAACGATGATCGTCCTCTTTAATGTACTGTATGCTCTTTTGTATCAGTGATAATTTGTAACCATGTCGACAAAAGAAAAAGAAAGAAGAAGAAGTAGGACAGCCATAAACCTCAAGGTTGTTGCATTGTTAATTGACTTGTCTCGGCGGGACATGCCATCCCAAGGTTGCAGGATCAATTCCACTTGACAACAATTTATCCTTGGGGCTACCTGTTTTTCTATGAAGTTACCTGTTTTTCTATTCCTTGCATGTATAATTACTTCTTCCTTTTATGATGGCTCCGTGTTCGGTTGACTAATTCATGGAAACTATTTTATCTTACCTTCTACTAACAGAGAATTTGATTATAGTACAGGGTAAAACTGCATATGAACTAGCCAGTCATTAATTGTACATAAAAGACGCTTGCATAATTAATTACACTTTTGATGCACGGAATAACATGATAGGGTTGGAAATTTGGAATGTCCATTTATCAAATAAGGGCGGCTCTACTATATATTACTTGAGGGGTATAAGAGAAGATTTTTTTGGGTATAATTTATTTATTTTTTTTCAATATTTTGCACTGGATCATCCTAAGGAAACCTAAGTAATTATGAAACTTCACTTAAATTTGTGTCTAGGTAGATAATTAAGCTCAACAAAATAAAATAAAATAAAATTCATACCAAAATAATATATCTTAATTTTCTATAATGTTCAATATACAAAATTTTGTTTCTACAATTTTGTCACCCTAAATTAAAATCCTAGAGCCACCCCCAATTTCAACACTAACTAATAACTAGTAAGTACACCGTCCTAAACAATGGAAACTATGTAATAAGATTTTCTTTTTCGGCAATTAAAGGGGTGTTTGGGAGCCCATTTTCTACTTCTCATTTTCACATTTTTGGGTTTTGGATGTTTGGGAGATTTGGGCCAAAATGATTTCTCAGAAAATTGATTTTCCATTTTTGACTTTAGAGAGGAGAAGTGAAAAAGAGGTAGAGAGGAGCTTTTTGATTTCTCATTTCCCACTATTCTCATTTTCATTAACAAAAAGTCTCACAAAATGTAATCTAGACATATCTCCCAAACACTACTCCTGTTGTAAAATGCATTCTGTACATTTCTCCCAAATACTCCTATCAAATTCAAAATACATTTTTACCATAATCCAAAAAGTTGAAAAGCCAAAAACTTAAAAATGAAAAGATGAAAATGAGGTTCCCAAACATGCTGTAAATACTACTTACTGGTTTGGTACTGGGCCGTTAGTTTTGGTGGGATTCTATACAACTGGAAAAAAAAAAAATGTTAGTAGTAGTTATTTTGTATTAGTAGAAACAATATTCACCTTTTACCTTTTCCATCCTCTCTCCCACCTGTTTCCTTTGTATTGTTTAGGACACGGGGTGCATATTGTCCGATTTGGGCCGTTTGTGCTCAGTGATGGACGGCTTGAATCACATCTTGTCCAAACAAATTCGAACTGTCCGCTACTAAATAAATCCGAACCGTCCATTACCGAGCACGGACGGCTCAGATTGGGTGATAGCACCATCCCCAATAGTCGATGTGTGTTAGGTAGGGACCAGAACAAGTAATATGTCATTTTCATTTTTCTCTGAAAAAGTTCTCATTTACAGTAATAGTTTAGTGCGTGCTCTTTGACTGGCATGTTGTTTTGCTTCACAAGCTCCTACTTCTAATTACAAGCAGTCACGCTTGCATGATGATGACCGATACCGCTATACCATGTCAACAACTCTAGCAAGGCTTGCATCATAATTTTCTTTTTCCTATTGCAAGTGGACAAATTTACAATTTATATTAACATAAAATGCCATAAAAAAAAAAAAATCAACCACTTGAACGCGTACCGTAGTCAACATTTATACCATCTCCCCGCTTTGGACAATACTAATACGTCCCACGAAGATTGGAACATAAACAAATCTTCTTTTGTCGTCCACATGTTGATTTACTCTTCGCTACACATGCTTAATCTTCGTCACCATCAATTATTTGAGGAGTATCTTCAATTACATACTCCTCTAACGTAACTTAAATGATGCGTCAATAATGCATCCCCCTAAGACAAGTTGGATTAGAAGTATTTTATATATTTTCGATATTTTCGCCAGTTAAAATGTGAGTGCGATAATACCTAAAATACAAAAAAAAATTTTAGTGGAAACTCAGCTTAAATGGCAGAAACATCCAATAATCACTCTCTCTCTCTCTCTCTCTCTCTCGCACGCGCGCGCAGAGCTAACAAATGAAGCATATCTTGAGATTTTTTCTCATGAATCAATCACTAATTTTTTGCTTTTTCAAAATAACCAAGAAAAATGAAAACTCCCAAATGGACTTAACCGGAAAAGACTTGGCCCAGTAGAAGATGGCCCAAATAAAACTAGCCCACACATCCCCGGGTCACGGCATCTCCGCCATGTGTACAGTACTAAGCTAATCTCCACTTTTTCTCTCTCTCACGCACATAAAGATCAAGAGAGAGAAAGAGAGTGACGAACTGTAAAAGCAGTCGGTGGGGGGTGGTTTCAGTTGGTGATGGTGTTGACGAGATCACGATTGACCAAAACGAACAAGGCCGTAACAAGAGTAGTTTCATCATTGGTTGTCTCTCTCTCCTGGATGTTCTTTTTCTCCGGCGGTAATGGTCGGAGAGGAGGGATCGTCTTTGTCGAGGGCAGCAGTGGAAGCAACAGCGGCAGCGGGAGAAGCGGCGGTTTACTTGGCGGCGGCGGCGGAGGCTTTTGGTCCACCAACTCCCCTTCCAATGTCGGAATAGCCGTCGCCGTGACGGCCATGGCTGGCCTCGCCTTGGCCGCCACTGTCGTCTACTCTCGTAGGTAATCAAATCAATTAGATCTCACTAACGTATCCAATTATTCCAGTCAAAAGTCGACAACAGAAACGAAAAATAGAATTTGAAACCCTAGAAATAGATCAGTCGTAGATAGATAGGTATAGATGTTGACTCATCAGAAACCCTTGAAGAGGGCCCTCCGGCGGAGTAACACTAGTTCGTCGCCGTCGTCGTCGTCCGCATCAAATTCGTCGTCAACTTCATGGATTCATTTGCGATCGGTCCTTTTAGTCGTTGCTTCCTCGCAACTCTCCACTGATCGGTGAGTTCATTGTTGTTTTCTCGTCTTTCTTCGTTTTCTTTGGTTCTCTTTGCTTTTCAGATCTCGATCTCAAAGTTTCATTTTTTAGTGTCCGGAGTACTCCCACTCTCTTGATCTTTCCTGGTTTAGATCCTGCTTGTTGGGTGATGTTCATTTTAGTGTTAGGATCTAAGTCGCATAATGCGTGAGTGCGAGTGTGAGAGCGTCGTTTGAAATCGTCCCAAACTACTTAAATTCCCAAGTTATTTGACAAAGGTTACCATTGTCTGGTCTGCTTTCTTTCTACACATGTAGATTGTTTGGTGAAAATGTATGGTTGGCCGGCCTGTAGTTTCTAGTGGGATTGGAATTAAAATTTGCTTCCTTTCCTAGGTGAGGGCGATAGCATCAGAGGTTTTGGCCCAAGGATAGGCTGGTCTTGAGGAAGATTTGTTGTAGCTATAACTCTGGTTCTGTTTGAGACTTGTCCTGATAGCCTTACCAGGGGTTTGTTGAGTTATTAGTCATCACACGTCAAAAAATTGGAACTTGATAAATTGAAGTGAAGTAGTAAAGTTTCCCTCTGTTCTTAATTACATCCAATCCTACCCGTTGTTGTTTGGCATGTTGCATTACCACCATGGCGTCTTCATTTTCCATTCGCACTTTACCATGAAATTGCTCTTAGATCAGTTATTTACAAATTACAATTGGAATTTGTGCCTCGTAGTCTCGTATGACTTATGAAGCAAAAATGAAGTTTGTGATGCACACGAAGACAGATATTTTAGTCTTCTTTTGAAAAAAATGCATTACATGCCGTTGTACTGAAATTTATCCTCTCTTATATTCGGGATAATGACGTTTCTATTGTTTTGGTTGTGCAACTTTCTTCCATCTAGTTGGGGAAAATTATGCATTGCGTGTTTTCATATGCAGGGGTAGCCTGAAATCACCTTGGTCCCGGAGGAGAAGGAAACATGCTCTTTTGCCAAAACAATGGAAGAATTTATTCGACTCAAATGGAAGACTCTATGATGGCGGAGTCAAGTTCTTGAAGAAAGTTAGAAGTGGGGTATGTTATCATCTTATGTGTACATATGCAATTCAATTAAACTCTTTCATTTCCAATGCATTTATGTTATTTTAGTTTCACCCTTCGTGTCTCTAATGTAGGGAGTTGATCCAAGTATAAGGGCAGAAGTTTGGCCATTCCTTCTTGGAATGTAAGCATTTGCATCCTATTTTATGTTTGCTTATTTTAGCCATTTATTTGACAAATGTCTTACGTTAAACTTCCTAAATATTCTTCCTTCATCGGTTGCATCTCTTAGCTGCTACAGTGCTTATTTGTCGTTAGTCGTTCTCTCCAAGTAGGGTTTTTTTTTTTTTTTTTTCAATATATTAGATGGAAGTCATTTGTATGTTACCAATTGTGGATATGTTAGCACCATTCGTTCATATATTTTTAAGATAGTTGCTTGTTGTCATGCTTTATTTGGTTAACTTCGATGAGACTCATGCACTGCAGATTATTGAGTTTAACAAAGTGTTGGAATTTAATTTTATTTTTTTCGTCATGGTTGGGCTGACTTTGGATGCATTGTGTGCTTATTCTGTATGTTGGGTCCTTTTCCTAATGCATATTTGTAGTTATTTTCTTGTTGGTTTGTTTCATTATCCAACACTACATTCTAGGAGTTGACCGGTTTACCATAGTATTGGTAAGCTGGCGTTGTAACATAGGTTATAGTGCCCGTCCAGTTAATATATTGGACCTTTGTGTGGATTTTAGATTGTCTAGATGAGTTTGAGAAGTCAAAGTCTTTAGGGTGGATTTTAGGAGTGCAATTTTGTTCACTAAAGAGGGTGAACAAAACCCTCCCTCTTATTGGTTGAATTGGTGTGGATCCCACTACAAAGTGATGTCATGCTTACCTCTACAGTACACTTTTTGGTAAGCATGACATCACGTTGTGATAGGACCCACACGTTTCAACCAATAGAAGGGAGGGTTTTGTTCACCCTCATGTAAGGAGAGTGAACAAAATTGCTCTCGGATTTTAGAGTCATTACCTTTGGAAGTCCAAGAATAGTCATATTTTCTTTTAAATAACCAGAGAAAAAAGTTTGAAGATATTTTCAGACATTTGAAGTTATTGTTGGGATCATGTGATGGAACTCTCACAATTGGTTTGTCGCCTATGTGATTCCAACTTTGAGACCTAGATCTTCCTCTCTCTTTTTCTTCCTCTTTTTATCATTTTGATCGATAAGTTATAAATTTACTGAAAATGCATCAAGGGATGCTGCCCATATATTGGATTTGTCCGAATATGCATGAATGGGAATCCCACAAAGAATGGGACATGCATGTGCATGCCCCTCATTCCCGACTTCACCCTATGGTGCCCCTCATTCCCATTCTCGACGGCAGAATATTACCTTCTAAAATGACTGGCCTCCATACTTTGACATTGCTAGACATAGCGTCCTTATTTATGCTCGCGATATATACGTGACGAAGTCATCATAATATCATATCCAACCAATCTTCATATCTCCATTTTCCTCCATGCCTTTGTTCTTAAGAATCCTCCTCAGAGTGTGTTTCATTTTGGTTTTTCAATATGAAGAAGTAGTTTTAATTCTCCATACGAAGAATCATTCAACAGATAAAAAACTAACTTATGATATTAATTTAATAATTTTTATATACTTAGTACCATTGGAAAGTTATTTTCCGAATACCTTCAAAATGAGATAGTTATGAAGAATTGTGGTTGGAGTGTGTGATTAGAGGTATACACCAATTGCACTTTTTGGATAACAATACCATTGTGGGTCTCCAAAATGAAGATTTGAGCTTGAATGCACCAAGACCCACAATTGCTTTTACGTGTTAGGGCCTGTCTTTTCCTTTGGGTTCGTGATGGAAATCTACAGTATGATGCTTATAGTTTCGCATATTTAACTTAGTTTAATTGGTAGCTTTTTCACTTGTCTTTTTTCTTCTTTTTTGTCCATAGATGTATAGGTATTTGTGCTTCTACATGGATTGTAAATGTGAATATACCATGTTAAAAGCAGAGATAACCATCCCAATCCCCAATGAGTTGCCGTATTGGCACTAGTAGAGGAACTAATCGCTACTTTTATACCTTTTCCCAATTGTATCTGCGTTTATCTTTTTCATTTTGGTGCCTCTTTATTTGCTATGTATAGCATCTCCTGGTGCATTCCATGATACTTGTGGTACATGCTGAAAACTTCTCCTTCCTTTATTTGATGGTTTGCTTGTTATCTACAGGTATGATCTGAACAGTTCAAAGGAAGAGAGAGATACTATTAGAGTTGAGAAGAGGTAATTTCATCTTTTTTGTGGTCTCTTCCTATTCCAATCCAAAGCTGCCCCTGCGTCTTGTATTCTCTCTGTCTTAACTTCATAATCATTTCTTCCCTTTACTTGACAGAAAAGAATACGATGACCTTCGGAAACAGTGCCAAAAAATGTTAAAACACAATGACAAGAGTTTGAACTTGAAGGAAACATCAGGAACCAATTGCAGCGAGGATAGTGGAGATTGTAGCCAAGTTCTGGATTCTCCTGGTTTAGAAGAGGTAGTTAGCACCAGAGGTACCATATCTGCTGATGGAACAGGGGATATAGATAACCCTATGTGCAATCCTCCCGTTAAAGTCTCTGGTGAATTGGAAGAAGGTGGTGAGAGTGGGATCACTTGCGAAAATGCCTCTGAATCTGAGAGTGAGTCTTCCAATTCTGACTCCTCTGAAGAAACTGAGAATACACAACCTTTCCCTGCCCCGGAAATAACAGAAGAAAATAATTTTGACGAGCACGAGGAAGAAAATCTTGACGAGCACGAGGAGTCCAGTTCCTCCAAGTCAGAAGGTGGGTCCAAGCCCCAGAACGTTGAAGATTTTTCTACGTGGCAGCGGATCATCCGTCTGGATGCTGTGCGGGCAAATGCCGAGTGGGTTATCTACTCACCTTCTCAGGCTGCAGTGCCAGAGACCAAAGCACGACGACTGGCTGACACTGTGGGACTGAAAGACTATGACCACCTGGAGCCTAGCAGGATCTTTCATGCAGCTCGCCTGATTGCCATCCTTGAAGCCTATACATTGTACGATTCTGAGATTGGATACTGCCAAGGGATGAGTGATCTACTCTCTCCAATTATCGCTGTAATGGAGGAGGACTACGAGGCCTTTTGGTGCTTCGTGGGTTTCATGAGGAAAGCAAGGCATAATTTTCGCCTCGATGAGGTGGGAATTCGTAGGCAACTGAATATTGTGTCCAAAATTATAAAGGGCAAGGATTCTCATCTTTACAATCACTTGGAAAAACTTCAAGCAGAGGATTGTTTTTTCGTGTACAGAATGGTGGTGGTTCTGTTCAGGAGGGAGTTGAACTTTGAGCAGACGCTTTGCCTATGGGAGGTGATTTGGGCGGATCAGGCTGCGATTAGGGCTGGGATTGCCAAGTCTGCTTGGGGGAGAATGAGGCTACGGGCTCCTCCTACAGACGATCTTTTGCTTTACGCAATAGCCGCATGCGTGCTACAGAGGAGGAAACTGATCGTAGAGAAGTACAGCAGCATGGATGAGATCATGAGGGAGTGCAATAGCATGGCTGGCAATCTTGATGTTTGGAAGCTTTTAGATGACGCCCATGACTTGGTGGTGAGACTCCATGACAAGATTTAGGACCACCCCTTTCTCAAGATGCTTTTTTGTTGTCTAATGTTTTACTGAACGTTCTGTTCGCTCTTCTATTTTTCACTTTCCCGGGAAACTGAGGAGGATTTTTCGGTCCCCTCCATACGTGCTTGGAGAGAAGAAGCATTTGAAATTCTTGTATCTGAGTAAATTATGGGATTCGTGATGTATTACTGTTGCCCGCACTCGGCCCTCGTTCGAGTGAAGTGGCAGCAAACAGAGTTACTATTAGTAATCTTACAAAGTTTGTATTGGTTTACTTGTTTTCTCTCCCTTATTACCCTGTGAAGTTACGGGCTGATGTGGATTACCTTTGAAATTATAGCTGGTTTTTGCATCAGCAGGAGAATTGAGTTTTTGAAAAGATTTTAGCAACCTAGTTGCTAAATCAACCATAATTTAAGGCTAAAATCAACTACAGTATGATTTTAGTATCTAGTGAACTCATTTGCTAAAATCTTTTGAATTCGATCCTAGTCTATCCATCCCTTGTGCTTGTGATTTTGAATGTATGAAATCAAAGATTTAAGATTCCTACACGCTAGATACTCCGTCTGCCTTTTGGCAAATCACTTTGTAAATTTAAATTTAATTCTATTGAGACGTACTAATCATTTCTACAATTATCCGTTATTGAGGCTGAGTTTCTCAAATGATTTTGCCAAAGATAAGGGTGATTTCATCAAATGAGGAAGAGGGTTGACAAAATTTCAGCTTTTTGTACTCTTCCTTATATGAAATTTTGATAAAATCTTTTGAAACTAGGCCTGAGACATAATTATTGCACTATGTTACTACCTTTTCAAATTTCAAAATGAAAACATATTTTTAATGGCGAAAGTTAAAAAAAATGTATCAACTTTTTATCAACACTTTTATAAAATGGACACTTAAGTACCCCTTGACTTCTAACAAGCAAGTTTGGAGTTCGAGTACCCACTAATTTTCTTCTAACCCTCCACTGATGTATAAAATGGACAATTATTAAGGAAACTCTTTTGAAAAGGAATGAGGGAGTATTAGTTTCCCTCGATATAATTGGAACTTGTTCCAGAAATTGAGTTATTCCTAAATTGATTTAAAAGTTGATTTATTGCGCTTTATGAGACAAGTCATCATTTCACAATACATCAATTCAAAAGGCCAACTTAAGTCAATTCCTGACTTAAGTGAGTTTCTTAACAAGGCCATGATGGGCGGAAAACAAAATACAGACCTGGTCAAATTGTAAAAATCAAGAAAAAGGGTTCTTGGGAAGTTTCCACTACAATTTCCACTAGTCTCTCAACAAACTACAAATACAAAATGTTGGTCGGGATTCAAGATGTGCTGCTTGTTCAGATTTTGTGCATGTTTATCAGATCACCCTATTGGAAGTGTATCTTCCACAATTACTTACTTATCAGAAAAAATGAAAATTGTACCTTCCACGATTATTACTACATTGCGATCAGGGACAGAGCCAGAATTTTTGCATAGTGGGGACCGCTATATATGTGGATGAGGGACGGGGTTATACAATTTGAGATATATACATTTTTTTCAATGTAATAGTAGTGTTTTTCTAAATTGTAGCAGGGGTGACAACCTCTACTAGCCACCCCCGGCTCCATCCTTGATTGCGGCTCCCTTTTATAGTAAGAAAATTGAACAAAAATGCTACTTCGTACAACCATTTCGGCTCTGTGTGAGCTCCACATGCATCTGGTTGGAGAATTGAAATTATGTTCAGAACTATACAAAAGAATCGATGTACCTCTTTTTCCATATACTAGTTTCCTTAATAAATACCCAGTTTCATCATAATTGTAGTTCTTGTTAGTAAATTTCTCTTTACATTGTTTTGATAGGAAAAACGTTCAATTCTTACGTTGGAAAATATACGGAGAATATGTCATGCAACTTTACCCAAGTACTCAACAGAAGTGATTCTCTTGATCCCGTCTGATACTAATATATACTAGGGGTACAAATGGGCGGTGCGGATCTGAGCTTTAGAGTGTTGATCTCGATTAATTCATATTTAAGAACTTGTGGTTGGTTCAAATATTATTACCAAGAGGGATGATAGAGTAGATGAAGAGTTTCCTGAAAACGTACAGGAAAGAGAAATGAACGATTTAGATTCATGGGGAAGTGAATCTGAACCGTTCATATCTCTTTCTTTGACGTTTTTGGGGAAACTCTTCCATATATATTGATCCTAGCATTTTTATACTCCTTCCATCCCGAATTACTTGCCCTTTTTGGGAATTCGTGCATTTTGCACGCAAAAAATAATTTATAAGCATGTATTCTTTTGTTTCAAAAAATTTTACACTCATTGAGTAAAAAAAATTGGTGTAATTTTTTTTTCTTAAACACATCATTTTTTGCGTGCATCCCAAAAGGGGCAAGCAATTTGGGATGGAGAGAGTATTATTTAACCAAATCTTTTTAGTTGAATCAAGTTTATCTAAACAATCCAAGCTATGGATAACTCAAATTCGGCCAAAATATTTTATTTGAACACCAAGGGTGGGTTTTCTATTTGTTAAAAACAAAACTTTTAAAAGCTCAGCTCTCATTTGCTTTTATCAGCTTTGTTTTTGGTACTTTTATGAAAAATTGTCTTGTAGTAACTCAGCTTTTAAAAAGGTAAATTGGCTTTAGCAACTTTTAGCTAAGCCTGTGTTTTGTGTTTGGAAGGTAGCCATCTTTAGGGAGAATGAGAATATCATTCTATAACTTCAAGATATGTTTGGGTTGTGATGGAATAGAACATAATTACTTATCTCCCATTCCAAGAGCAATCAGATTCGTAAATATCTCATATTTCCACTGCCTCATGGAAATCTGAGATTACGGGATAATTCAATTCCTAGGAAAATGGAAAGTCAATTAAATACCTCTTACACCCCCAAGACCTACATTTATTTTTTCTCCTGCTCTCTCTCAATTTTCAGTCCAACCACTCACGTTTCTCTCCCTCAATTTTCCCTTCAATCCCTCTATCTATTCCCACCTTTTTATTTTGAGCTATCCTGCAAAAATAGATTGTATCTTTTTAACTCTCAATGAAATTCTTAGAAAATTATACATGAAGAAACTTCTTCGCGGAGGTTAAAATGTGAAATTATACTTGTAGCATGCATTTGGAAGATTTTTATATGACTTTGTTAATTATCTAGTAGTATTAGGTAGTTTAATTTTGATATCTAATGATCTAGTAGTTCACTTTTGCAATGATGATTCGACATCTTTAAAATTGTTTTAACTTTTTTGCAAGTGTTCTAATAGTTGAGCATTTTTTGTAGCCTATTGTTGTTTAATTAGTGGTGTGCAGAAATTGTGATATTTAATAACTATTAAAGGGTATTCTTGGAAAATGAAGAAAAAATGCATTTCATTCGTTAACTTCAAATGCTCAAACCAAAAGCTTGAATTTTTTTTTTCCCTACTAGCATTCCAACATAAGCCAAACACTTACACCCTGTTTGGAAGGGGGATATGCCCCCCTCATATTTTTTCACCCCTCTTAAGAGGGGGCCCACCGACCACCGTTATATCCTTGTTGGTAACACCAATCTTCCTCCCTCATTTCTCTTCACCCCCTATTAGCTTATACGCCCGGAGGCTCCTCTCCCGGATAAAATTTGGGCTGCCTCTACCCTCCCCAAAAGTTATCCCCTTTAAGAGGGGAGAGTTTTTTACAAAAACGACTCTCCTTATCCCCCTCCCCAACCTCCGTCCCGGTGGGATACCCAACAAAAAAAAGGTTTTATCAACAGACAACGAAACAGATCGAAAACAGAGTAGGGAAATCGTTTGATGTATGCCGGTTGGCTGGCCGGTCGGCCGCTAGAAGTGCAAAATGGTGCCGAAAAGTAATGGAGGCCCACTTGGGTGGAATATAATGTATAAGCCATTCATATAATGATAAGGCCCAACCAAATAAATGACAAGGCCCAAGCATACTTTAAAAATTGAATTGTTTATTTTTTTTGGTACAAAAACTGAATTGCTTAATTAGTTATTTTATTACAGCTTAAAATTGCCCAAAATTAATTAGTTATGTTTCAATAAGTTTATTACATTTGATTTTCATTATTTTTGTTATTTACATAACAAATATACAAAAAAAAAAATGAAACAATATATGGTAATGGATAAGGAAAAAAAAAAGATACAAATATAGGGTAATGGATAATGAAAAAAATTAGTTGGATACTAACAATTCTAAAAGTAAGATTGGATAACAAGAAGTAAAAAATAAGATAGGCCAACAACTAAAAAAAAAAAAAAACGTTTTTTCCTAAAATTTAGGATGACAACCAACCATTCAAATGTTAAAAAAAAAAAAAAAAAGGTTTTTTATTTGCGGTGAATTAAATTAATTTAACTTCAAATTGTCCAAAAATAATAAAATAAATTAAGTCTTGAAATTCTATCATTAAATTAATGCATAATAAAGTTTGGTACACCACAAGGGCAAAAGAGTCATTAGACATCTTTTTCCATCATCCACCCCCTCTTATTTTTAAGTCATCTAGACCAACGGAAAAATTATCCTCCTGTTTAATCCCTCATCCAAACCATCTACTTTTTTATCCCCTCCCGTATACATCACATCAATGTGGGCCAACCCTCTAAAAATAATACCCCTCTTATCTTATCCCCCTTCTAAAACTTATCCCCCCTGAAAATAATACCCCATCCAAACGGGCCGTTAGGATTACACATGTATCACATTGCTGGGAATGGAATTCCCATGAATAAGATATCCATTTCTAATATTTGATTCTTGTCATTCAAACACAGCCTAAATGAAAATAAATTGGCTTTTAGCAACTCTTTTTTTTTTTTTGGATTTGGTAAAGGGTGGAAAGGGGGCACCAGCGTAGCAACCCCATTGCGAGTGACAATAAGGGCTCCCGACTCGCCATTGGAATGTCCGGTTCGAGCTACAACTATTTTCTGTAAGGACATGTCGTCACCACATCACTTACATATAAGTAAATTGTAAATATAAGTTTGTACCCCTACAATTCGTTTGTCACTGACGAGATTCGATACCGAGTTTTTCTTGAAAATATGAGACACCTACCCACCAGGTTACCTAGCAACTTAATTTTAGAGCTACAACAATTTTATGGAAAATGGACTTTTGTAGCAATTGCCGCTAGAAAAAGAAACTCGGGCCAAGTCGAGCTGATTCCTAACGTCGTTAACGAGCCGAATCTCACTTGCAACTTCCGTCTACTTCAAGAAGTAATTGAAGTCAGAAGCACTTCTTCCCTTCTTTTTCTGTTACAGATCTCTCTCTCTCTCTCTCTCCGATTCCAGCTCTTCTGTGTATTACCAGCTCTTCCTATCTCCCTCTCTCTCAGCTTCAGCAATCAGAACCAAAGCAAATGTCTGCAAACACTGCAGACTCCGAATCCCAAAACGGCACAGCCCAACCACACCCAGTGACCGACGATGTAGATCTCGCACCGGACACTCTTACAGAAACCACAATCGAATCAATTGACGCCGTACAAGCGACCCATATTGATCCCAAGCTCGACGAACCGACTGACCCATCGATCCAATCCGACGACGTTCCGGCAACCACCGCAGATTCCAATCTTGACCCTCCGATCGAATCGAAGGAGCAATTGGTCGGATCCAATGGGACGGAGAATACGACGTCGTTGGTTGAGGAGGAGCGTAGTAAGGGGCCGGAGTTAAGGAAAGATGAAGGGAGTCGAACTTTTACGATGAGGGAATTGCTGAATGAGTTGAAGAATGGTGAAGCGAATGACGAATCCGAAGTAGAAAAGCAAGAGACGAGCTCTTCGTACGGGTTAGTCCTCGAATTTAATCTTCAATTTTGCTTAAAGGTTTGTGCTTTTAGAGAATTGAGCTCTTGATATTTGAAATGGGTTGAATTCAATGGGTAGTTATGGTGTTTGGATCTAAGGAATGGGGGTGAAATTCTTTCTGTTTGAAATTATAAGAGGAACTGAATAAAGTTTAGATGGGATTCTCAAAGTGGCATTACGACCTGTGATATCGTACCTGAAAATTTGTCTGTAGGTTGGTGGGTGTTTCCGTATTTCTATGTCTTGTCTTTTTTTATTTTTTGACAGCTAATTATATTTTCAACCGAAAGGGAAAGATTATTTTGTGAGGCAGTTTGAAAGCAAGAAACCCCCTGTTTATTAAAATGTTGAATTAATCTACTTACACACTCATTTTACACACACTCAGCTAGGGACACAATTGATTGTCTGGGGTTGGCCTGGTTGTCATGCATTGCCTAGCCCCGTGATTGGCACATGTCGTGCCACATCTTGCCCTGCCCTTCCCATTGACATGCGTGGGAGTCCCACACAAACTGTTACCCTTACACACTGCAGCACCGTGTCTGGGTCTCCCACGCTTATGCGAGTATGTGTAAAAATGGGTGCATAAGTAGCATGATTGTAAAGTGTCAGCATGATTCTGTTATTTCTGGTTGCGACAGTACTGCTTGTGGTGGTGGCTACCACTTGTCTTACACTTAGTTTTAGTGTATTTGAAATGAAGAGACTAAAATAGAGGTTCTAACAGAGGTAGGAGCTATGTTCATTGTCAAGATCCTTGTCCAAGTATAACCCTAGTTTTGAAGCAAATCTCTCTAACTTATCTAGTCATTTTCTAATTGCATTTTTAACTGCAAGTCTGCATATGACTAACGAAGTCAATTCAGGGAAACTGACATGATAGCTGGATTTAGTACAAGATATGGTACTAGAGAGAAGGGGGAGAGGTGTAGTGATGAGGGAAGCAGATCACAAGTGGTTCTTCCCTCTGAAAATAGTTCATCCATCTATCCTAGTTCTGAGCTGACGAAATCCGAATATTTGAGGTTCACCTAATAAGTTTCAACAAATCGTCGATAAGTTGAAAAATGAGTTGAAGGACCAATCTCTAGCTGTTGAGTTATCAGGCTTTCCTGAGCCATCAATGGGATATCATAATGCTTGTCCTGTCCTCAAATATACTTCTTTGAGTATAATTCTAGATGCAATTTTCTGCTTCTTTGTAATCAATCATGGATCATTGTGTGTTACAGTAGCAAATGCCCATCATATTTGTCTAATCTTGTTAAATAATTAGTGCATGCAGTCTGTGAGAACTGTTTCAATGATCTGGTATGTAACCTTGATTAACATTTGTATTATTTGACGTAACGATTCATTTACGCTTTCTTTGCAGCCATTTCTCCCTATAGTTTATCTGCATTATATGCTAATTTGGGTTCCTTTTTCACCGAAAACTTACTTTGGTATCTAGACAACGATACCTCAACTAGTAGTGTTCTGCAGACAAGTGGTATTGGGTCAATTTTTCTTTGTCCTTTTGATTGGCTGCTTTATGTGTATTTTCTCTATCTCCTCTGGCAATATTTTCTAATACTTGCATCAGGGGTGCAGGGAGGGGTGGTCAAGCGGGGTCACCCGACCCCACTGAGGTGGCAAATTTTAATAGGATAGGTATAATATTTAGGAGAATTTTGTATTTTCGCCCCTTGTATATTGTATTTTTTTCCACAACTACTTACACTCCTTACCACACAAAAACATTTTTCTTCTGACTCTCTTCACCACTACTTGCCCTCCTTACCACACCAAATCATTTTTGTGGACATTGAGAGGGAGATTTTTTATAGTATAAAAAATGAGGCTATTGTGCTACGATTTCAAAATATGAAAAATCGCCGGAGTAATTTGTAAACGTTGTTATAGGTTTTAAATGGATATCTGCTTTGTTACTTTTTGTTGGCATTCAAGTGTAGCTTTTTGTGGCCGGTTGTAGACGTGGTTATAGATTTTATATCTACTTAACTACTTTTTATTTGGTATTTCAATGTATTTTTTGGGAGATCAATTGTAAATGAAATTATATGTTATTAATAGATATCTATTTTAACTCGTTTCTATTTTGCATTTTAGTGTTTTTTTCCTTCCAATTTTTATGCTTTAAGAATTTGACCCCACTGGCATTTTGTTCTGCCTCCGCCCCTGACTTGCATCCATGTGTAATTCATGGGATAAAATTTCTCCATTTTTCCTGCGGATAATTCAAACTTGGAATACGTGCTATTTTTTTTTATTGCTTTTTGATGTATAAAATACCAAACCATCGTCTCTCATTCGTCTCATGTGATTGATACGTCCAGTCAAGAAAGCACACAACATCAGCAATACATAGACCAGAACAATGCAGCCATGGACTTAATCAATAGCATCACAGGTGTTGATGAGGAGGGTCGGGCTCGCCAACGGGCTCTTACATTTGCCGCCAGGAGGTAGAAATTGATTCTGTGATTGTGTTATCTGCTTGCACTTTTTTCAACATATGTAACCACATGTGCTCTCCATGAATGGTACAGAGTAATAATTTCTAATAATCTGCTAATGCAACTAGGTCTCATTGTCTCATGATTTATTGCAAGGTAGACTAGCTAAGTAGTTGATTGTGGTGGTAACAAAGCCTATTGAGCATTTTTCACGCTGAGGAATATTTTTGTGGATGACTTTGAGCTGTTGTTCAATTGCTTGATGGCTCTCAAATTCCACCCAAAGATAGTGGAACTCTTCTTGTGGCCGGTGGCCTATTTAAAGCATGAACAAAATAAGTAATTGTTAGTGGCGATATGTACCTTGGAGGTTTGATCTGAACCTTTTCAATGTAGCTGTTTCAAGGTACTATTGCGAGATAAATTGGTTATAAAACTTTGCAATGGCCAGATTTACTTACAGGTTCCCGAGCATATTTACCGTTGAGCTGTCTTTTTGTGTTTCTTTGATACTCTCATTGATTAAAATTCATGAGCTATATAGAGATAAATTGACTGGATCTGGCATTGAATATTGTTCAATCTTGATTCCTGATCCGCGCTTTGACTGTACTCTCCAAGGGACAACCTTCTTTTGCCTACCTGCTTGAACTTTGAATGTGTGCTGTATTTCTGTTAGGTTTCCTTCAGCTTGTATTACTATTAGTTTTGTAAAACTGCTTTTCTTCAAGTTCATTAGGTAATGTCTTTTGAACTGTGATGCCAATAGCTAAAGATACATGTTTTATATACGCCTCTTGCTTTTATTGTGCAGATATGCTAGTGCAATAGAGAGAAACCCAGAAGATTATGATTCGCTGTACAATTGGGCTCTGGTGCTTCAGGTCTGGTGTCGTGAACTTAATTATTGTCTTCAGACCATTTGTGGTACTTTATGTTTGAAGTGCTTGGTAATGCATTACGATAAATCAATCACAGAATTTTTCTTGTAAGAGATTTAATTTATTCTCAAGAGTTTCTTTGGATTAAGATACAATCTTTTGCATCTCGTCACTCAACCATCCTCAGATGTTGCATGTTTAATGCAACCGTACGTGTTTTCCACTGGTTTCTAAACAGCCATTAACATGTTTTCTGTTAAGACTACTCTTTATTGATATTGGGTAAAGTTTCCTTATTTGTTTGCATGAAGATGTCGTAGTTTCTTTTTGTTTCTTTCTAATAATGCTAGTTCTTGGCATAGTGCAATTGCCATGTATGTATGATTTTAACTTTGTATGCAGGAAAGTGCAGATAATGTTAGTCCGGAATCTAGTTCACCTTCAAAAGATGCCTTGCTTGAAGAAGCATGCCGAAAGTATGATGAGGCGACCACTCTTTGCCCTACACTTCATGATGTATGTACTCAGATCTCATATTGTGAAGATTTTGTGAAATGTATGATGAACCTTAGTAAGTTGTACAAACAACCATGCTAATGTAGACTGTAGAGTACAAACTGCAGGAAAGATTTTGTAGAGTTTTTATTTTCAGAGTTGTACACAGATAAAAAGAACTTTATGGATCGTATGATTTTCTGTGAAATGTGGCTCTGGCACATTAGAAGAGAGTCCAACCTTTCAGCTGCATTTTTCAGTTGTATTGATGTACTTTTGTGCTCCTTTTGTCCCAAATTGCTTGTCCATCCTAAAAGTCCAATTTTTCAGTGAGACAATAATTTAATGCATTCCAATTCAATTAGGAAGGGAATTTTTCAAGAACACCCCACAAAAGATATTGAAATCCGTGTCACTTATTGGGGGAGTCGTTCGGCAACTATTGTTCCACAGGATAATTTGGAAAGTGACTTTGATTGTATATGTAGCATTTCTGTGTCTATAAGTTGACCTAAAAATGGAAGTGGACAAGCAGAAAGAGAAAAAGTATGTGGCTGAAGACAGTAATTTTGCTAGGATTTAGACACATGCATTGGTATGATCGGTCTATCTGGGATGTCAATGGATATCTATTTAAAACAAACTTCCTGGCAGGCTAACTTGACGTCATATTCGAGATTTCATAAATCCTCCTATAGTGGTTTGGAAAATGAAGTTATGCCATGTTACATATCTTCTTTTTGTTGTCTTTAAAACCAGGCTTATTATAATTGGGCCATAGCAATATCTGATCGGGCAAAAATGCGTGGCCGTACAAAGGAGGCTGAAGAACTATGGAAGCAGGTTTTACCTTTTACCTTCTACATTTTTATGTTGTTATGACTGGTGTTCCTCAATACTGTTTTCTCTCTCTTGCCCTTTCTTTTTCCATGATTATGGCTGTTCATTAATTGTTGCACATTGTATCTTTCAAAATATTATTTGAGCAGTGTTTTTCGAGTTGAATTTTTGGTCTTTCAAAAACTGAAAGTGCTAGAACTGCCTGGTAATGCAAAAAAACAACTGAAATGTAGAAACATTAGCCGTGGTCGACACATTTGGAAAGTTACAAAGAAAAAAAGATTTTAAAATATGTATGGGCAGTGTGATGGATGGTATTCTCATTCAAATTAGAACTGGTACCTATTCTATCGTCGATAGTTCATGGCATCAGATGGTAATATGTTTTTTAATCTCACTTTGCAGGCGACAAGAAACTATGAAAAAGCAGTTCAACTTAACTGGAACAGTCCCCAGGCAAGTCTTTAAGAAACTCTGAAGTCAATCTGTTTGTTACATTTTAAATCTGGACCCTAATATCTTATCACATTTGCCTTTCAGCCTTTCTTATTGTTCTTCTCTTGTGATTTCTTCTTGTGAGCTTCTGGATGATTTCCTTGACATGTTGTTTTAACTTTTTGGTAATAACTTCATGGTAAATGTTTTCCAGGCTCTCAATAATTGGGGACTGGCTCTGCAGGTACTTTTGCTAACTAAACTTGCCTACAAAATCAAATTAGTTCACCACTCAAGACATTGTTTTCTGTTTTCAGCGTAGTAAGAAAAGCTTTGTTTTCCAAATTGATATGTTTGTGCTGGAGCTTTTGTTTATATTTATGCTATAAATATGCATTTCAGGAACTGAGTGCGATTGTTCCTGTGCGGGAAAAGCAAACAATTGTGAAAACCGCAATTAGCAAGGTACTAAATTTAAGTATGTTGGGACTGGAAGGTTGTTTGGATGTGTAAATAAATATGGATTCATGTTTTGCCCAAATTTTGCCAGCAAGATCTATGTTATAGGCTTTTTGATACCTTTTTCTGTGTTGTAATGCAGTTTCGTGCAGCAATACAGCTACAATTTGATTTCCATAGAGCAATTTACAACCTGGGGACTGTTCTGGTAGCTTTACCTTCTAACTATGACAACGTGTTGTATTGGAGCATCGATTTTGTTGGGAACTGTGAAATAGAGCTTGATCCTGTTTTATTTCCCACATTTGTAGTATGGACTAGCTGAGGACACTTCGAGAACAGGGGGATCAGTAAATGCGAAAGAGGTTTCCCCTGATGAGTTATACAGCCAATCAGCTATCTATATTGCTGCGGCACATGCGTTGAAACCAACTTACTCGGTAAGTGCCTCGTCCCTTTTCAATCATTTCAGTTATCACTTGGTCCATGGATTTGTTTTGGTTTGGCTCACAAACACCTCTTTCATGCTGGGTTAAGAAAAAGGATTTTCTTCCAGCGATGTGGGGCATGCATATTTTGTCCTCATTATCTGGATATACCTGGTTTAGTCCATCCATAGCAAGCGTGCACGCGCACACACAAGCAAAATTAATCAGAAATGTGAGCACTTCAGAGATTTGGAAGACCAAACCAAACCAAACCAAGCCTTATGTCCCAATCAATTGGGGTCGGCTAGAGATTTGGAAGACAGAAGGGAAAATTAGAAAAGCTGCATCTTTTAGTTGTTTCTGACTTCCTAATTCCTATGAATTCAAGAATATGTCAATTCTTTATTTCTGCCGAGTGATAAATCTTTCCTCTTGTCATGTCAATTATTTACAGGTTTACACTAGTGCCCTGAAGCTTGTGCGCTCCATGGTCAGTATTATTGTGCTCAACAAACTATATATTCAAATTATGCTCTCTTATTTACCAGTTTGTGTGTTTAATAGGACTGAGATTTTAATAAATGCCTTGGTTGGATGATGGAGGTCATGTTGGTATCCATTGTTCTTTTCATTGCTTCTTTTGTTTTAGGATATTATTTCTTCTTAGTAGAGAGATTGAATAGTGCCATTGCTCAAGTAGTCCAAGTCCTTACCTGAAGTTACTTCGTAAACTTCTGCTCCTTTTTCCACCTGAAAGTCTCCGTAGTCGAGAAACAACTATGTTTACACAATGACTTGAACCTCCTCCCCTTGGATTGAATGTGAAGCATTTATATTCGATCAAGCTTCAGTCTCTCACTTTTCCTGGACAACTCTCATTCTCCCAATACAGTTTGTTATACGAAAATGTGCCATTTCTGTATAGGAAGCTTGCACTCTTGTTCTTTCTTTTTCTAGTTACTAGTTAATAGGCCGCGTGCAATGCACGCACTGTCGTGCCCAATACAAGCATATATTGGCATTTAGCATAGTTAGTGCTTTTTAATTTAATTGTAGTGCATGTAGGGAACGGCAATATCCTGTGATCAAAATGAAACTTGAGTGGAGGAATATAAAATCATACTTATGACCTTATTGGAGAGATGCTGATTAGCTGATCACCGTTAGCAATTAAAATTATTATTTCATTTTGTAAAAAAAACATGACCGAGTAATGTTACATAAGGAGAATTCAAGAGAAGGAACGACTTTCTTTCCAGAAAATCTTTTTTTGGGTAACCAAAGTTTTTGTGAGTGTGCACTATAAACTTCAATTAAATTGAAGAAAACAAAGTATCTCAACCTGTGTTACTCGGACTCGTCGTTTTCGATGGAGTACCCGTGTCGACACGATCTGACACGGGTGCGGGTGCGGGATTTGTGTCGGGTGCAGCGCATTGAATCTGGACACGGCTGAGTATGATGTTCTCGCCGGAGGGAGAGAGAGAGAGAGAGAGCAGCAGCAGTAGCAGCAGATCGAAGGAGGAGGAGATCAAAGTATAGATGAAGAAGATGAGGAGAGGTGGAGGAGAGAAGGGAGCTTACGGGTAGAGAGAGAGAGAGAGCTCTGCTGCGAGATGACGCCGTCGATGAAGATGCTGATCGCAGCAGCCGTCGATGAAGATGCTGATCGCAGCAGCTGCTGCAACAGATAGACGAAGAAGAAGAAAGAAAGATGTAGGGTTTATAATATTATTGGGCTTCTCTCTTTTTTTTTTATTATCTGTTATTGGGCTTCTAGTTGGGCCTCTTTATTAAATTGGAGTTAATGAGTTTGTATTGTGGGCCTCCTTTTTCAATTGAACCACTCATGGGCTTATTACAATCTGGGCCTACCATGTCTATAAAATACTACAAATACTAAAAAAATATTTAAAATATTTTTAAAAATTTAAAAATTACTAAAAAAATATTTAAAAATGTTTAAAAAATCAGAAAATATTTTAAAAATATTAAAAAATAATTAAAAAAAAGTATTAGATGGCGTATCCCCGTACCCGTGTCCAAATCTGGATCCATATCCCCGCATCCTCTATTTTTTGACTTGACGTGTCCGACACCTAGATTCGTACCCGCACCCGATACCCGCACCCGAGTCCGAGTAACACAGATCTCAACTACACATGTTTATTCCAGCTGTTTAATAATAAAGAAATTGAATAGGATTGGAATTAACACTCACCAAGTGGAACCAGAGAGAAACAGAGGAGGAGATACAGACGGCTAATCAAGAATTTAATTTTATTTACTCAATTTAAAAGAATGTGAACATTATCCTCCCTTTTATTGATTGAAATGGTGTAGGTCCCATCAATCAATGTCAGCCTTACCGAAAAGTTTGAAATGGTGTGGGTCCCATCAAGTAATGTCATCCTTACCGAAAAGTGTTTTGCAAGGGTGGGACCTACATCATTTCAACCAATAAGAGGGAAGGTAATGTTCATCTCTTTTATGGGGAATCGGGGGTGGAGAGAGGGAACTCACTACACGCGTGTAGTGAGCTCCCTTGGTTGTCTGATCGGCTACCGACTGTCCGGATATTGGAGAGTGTGTAGTGAGCTCCCTTGGCTGTCTGATCGGCTACCGACTGTCCGGATATTGGCACTCTCCATTTTGATAATGGCACTTTTTTTTTCTCTGGTAGTTGAAGTTACTAAAGCACCTTGTAATTATGAAAGCTAGAGAGAAATCTAATTATAAAGTGCAAGGGTGGTTAAGTAACTTCATCTAATAGAGAGAGAGAAAAAAAAAAGGGAGTGCCAATATCAAAATGGAGAGTGCCAATATCAATCTCCTAAATTAAATGTAAAAATCTTTTTTAAAATGCAAGATAATCCGGACCGTTGGGCCAAGTGAGTCCCCTCACTATAGATAGAACCCCGGATCCCTTCAAAGGAGAGGGAACAAAATCACACTCGCCAAACACTCATTACGTGGGACCAGAAGTTTTATGTACTGATGATGTCCTTGGTTTCTGATATAGGCTTTGAAACACGTACTACCTTTTTATACTCAAAGCAGAAAGCTTTAATAAGGGCAAAATGGTAAATGAAGCGCGAAGTTACTATTCATCTTTTGATGAAAATGAAGGACGAAAACATTGTAGCTTTGCACTTAAACTTTATATATACGGAGGATTATATTACGTCCAGAATTATGACATAGAGCATGCTGCTAGATGGGATAAGTGTTCTTCATTTTAATTCTAATTGGTTTTCTTTCTTGACAGCTGCCATTACCCTATCTAAAGGTCGGATATCTAACTGCACCACCTGCAGGAAGTCAAGTTGCACCTCACAGTGATTGGAAACGTACAGAATTCGTCCTGAATCAAGAAGGGCTTTACCAGGTAGAACTTTGTAGCATCAAGTAGAGTAGAAAAGATACTATCAAAAGGAATTGTCAGAGTAGTTTCTCCTTTGTTTGCTTCCGTGCTGAAAATGTTGAATCCTTTCTGCAATGACTTCTTGGTTTCCATGCTGTAATTTAGTCTTCTAGCTCTTTTTCAATAATGTCCAAATAATGATCCGAAACTTTGCAATGGAAGTGTTAGAGCTCTAGAATTGAAAAGTTTCTTTTTTCTTTTGCTGGTAAATGATTTAAGTTTGACAGAAAAAGAAAACATGTAATTGAACAAGGGGAAATCCTCCATCACAAAGCATACAAGGGAAGTGAATATTCAGAGACGCACACCACATCCCATATGCTTTTCGACCATAATGATAAAAATATTCCGCAGGAACAATAATTAGCTTATGGTATCCAATGGTCTACCAAAGATCTAAACACTTGGATCTTTTAATGCAGGTTCACAAAGTTGAGCAAAAAGAGATGTCGCCTAACCTGTATGGAAGAGAGTCTATGAGTGCTAATAAACCAGTTGTTAAAGTTGATATTCCTGATATCGTCTCTGTCTCAGCATGTGCTGATCTGACATTACCACCAGGTGCAGGCCTCTGTATTGATACAACTCATGGACCAGTTTTCTTGGTAAGCATTCTCTTCCCCTTCTCCCACTGGTTTGTCTTGCCTCCTCTGCAGAGAGAGTTTTGGACTTTTAGTAGGAAATTGGTTTTATTATCCACGCAACGGTTATTTTTCATTTGAGTTCTGCCTAGAACCCAAGGTACAGGAAAAATGTCCTAGTGAGTAGTGATATCGAACCTAAAATCTGCAGATCAACCCAGATATGTCACGGTTACACGATATTATACTCCTTGCCATTCTCATTAATATACATACCAAAAGATGGCATGTAAAGTTTTGAAGTTTCCATTGTCCAACTGCAAGATGTGTAGTGTGTAGTTTGTGAAGAGTTGTTTGCATTCTGTTTGGTTGAGTATGTTTGTCAGTGGATCTGGATAACTGCATTAATCTTAGGGTTGAAAGACGAGGATTCTCATTTTATATTTTCTTTTCCTCCCTTTATGGGAACTGGGAATTTATGGTCATTGATACCTCAGGTTGCTGATTCGTGGGAATCCTTGGATGGATGGCTTGATGCAATCCGTCTAGTCTATACAATTTTTGCACGAGGGAAGAGTGATGTTCTGGCAGGTATAATAGCCGGATAGTTGCTTCTGTACGATGTATTATATTTGCCTATGGCAATGTTTTTGTAGGGATGAGCATTCCTTGTTCTATAGATACGCAAATTCATTGATCATAACCAATCTTTGTGTTGCATTGGCGGTAGTCAAACATCTTTCGATGTATGGGTTTGGTTTTCCAGACCAAGTATGCTGTTTGTTGATCTGATATGGCCCGCACTCTTACAAAAGCTGAAGAATTTTCAGTTGTTGGTCTATGTTGTAATGTATTCATGTGGAGAATTAGATAGGAACATTTTCATGTTTGTTCACTCGTAAATGACTGCGCGATGAATAATATTCTGACATGGATGCACGAGATTTTACCAACGAAAATGAGAACAATTAGAACTTACTAACGGCATCTGTGCTCCAATTATTTCGTGTTTCTCTGTTGAAGGGACAACTGAATATTCTCGTTAAAGCAAGGCAATTCCCATTCCCAGATCAACATAAATGAGATGGTTGGAACAAAGAAACATTAATTATTACTGTAATTCCAATGTTGCACGTAGATAAAGACAGCTATCACGGACCAATCAATCGTTTAAGTCAGACACTCCCATAATCCAAAAGACGGTCTAGCATATTTATCTTTCTAATGGTGCTTATCGAGTAATCCTATGATGGAGAAAATTTATACTACTGAACATGAGGTATGAAAAACTCCGGTAGGATGAACAAAACTTTGGTAGGATGAACGAAATGAGCCCGGAAATTTCTTATTGATGACCTCAAGCTCCTTGCGAAAGCCCAATTGGGAAAAAAATGGACCTTGCAATGCAGGGATTATTGTAAGTAACCAGAATCATCCAGCAATGGTAGATGCAGATGTCTACCGATTTCGACGAAAACATTTCGTGGACGTGGGTCTAAGAAGACAAGAATTTCATGCATATTGGAGGTTTTATTTTCGCCAGAGCAAGAACCGATGCTGGAAGTGTCCACAGACCTTCCCCACATATCAAACCAGAGGCAACCACTGGAACCATAACCTCTGCCTTCTTAGGATTAAGTTTGTGCCACACAAACACAACGAAGCTCCCCACGCACAAATCAATCGCGAAATATGCCCCGACCAAAAAGGGCACCGCCATGGCCATTGGTAACGGCAACCACTTGCCGACCTTGGGAGGAGAAAGGTCCTTCACCAGGTTAATACCCACTGCAAAGGAGAAGAACCCATAGCAGAGTTGCAAACAATGGCGAGGCAACACCGAGAACCCTTGAACTCCTAGAATGGCTAGATTTCGATAGATCACTGCGTAAGGAGCCTTGTACTCTCCATCTGGGTTTCCAATGTCGAAAGCCTTGTAGAATAGAAAGAAGCTGAGAGGAGACACGACGCAGCCTATGGCCGTGCCAATCGACTGGCTCAGTAGCATTGCTCTCGGGGACGTCATAGTCAGATGCCCTGTCTTCATATCTTGCATTAAAAGGCAAGAAACGTTGATAACCGATTTTAGGAGGCCACATCCGGCTAGCCCTGCCACCACACCGTGTTCTCTCCCGGCTAGAGCTGCCAGCGCAAAGAGGCCCACCTTGCCGTAGTTATACGACATGTTTATATCGGTAAGACCGGCTCCGTAAGCGTTGCAGAACGCTAACGAGGGAGCGAAAATGTAGGCTACGATCACATAATACCATTTGACCTCAGGAAATATGAAGGGGATTGCAATGACTGAGACCATAGAGAAGAAAATGTATCCACTGGCTCCTACCCACATGGGGATGCCCTCCCTTATGAAGAATTCATTTTTCTTTAGATCTTCTAGTGCTTTGTTTTGGTTCCCCACAGCTGCAGCCAAGAAGATGAAATAAAAAAATGATACTAAAGACAGGAATTTCTGAAGAACTCTGGTTTTATAAGTGTTACCTAAGTTGAGGTTCCTTTGATTCAATCTGCCTTGGATACTTAAGAATGTGATACCAAGGATCTTGATAAAGTTGTAAAGCCCATCACCCAAAAGAAGAGCAATAGCAAGGAAGACCTGCCAAGGAATCATTATTAGATCACCCAAGAATTGTAAGGGGTAAATGGAAATTTTATGAATTTGCCGAAAACGCATCGAAACAAGTATACAAATAAATTTAAGTACACGACACTTGAATCTCTTCAGTTCTCTCGAAGTACGGTTACGTGGTGCTCCAGAACACTTTACACCACAAAACTCGTAGTTTATGAACTCTACATAAATGTGGGGTGTTGGAAAGATCTGGACACTTGGTTGTGATCCGGGACTGCTGAATGGTTACTCAAGAGAGAGAGAGAGAGAGGGGGGGAGGGAGGGAGACCTTGTAGCCATTCAAGCTCTTCATGCTGGATTCAGGCAAATTGGTAGGGAACCATACTCCTTGGAGGTTACCCAGTAGTGGCCACATGACACCCCATGAAAGTATAGCTCCAAGAAGTGTCGATATGTTGACAATGTAGGGACATATCATTCCAGTCCCCACATAAGTCATGCTAAAATCGAAGTAGAATCTGCGCAAAAATCACAAAGAATTCATTTCCGTTAATGATCAATCACAAGTCCTAGTTTAAAGAAACCAAAAACAGAAGACGCGCTCAGGTCTTCTGTTTTTTGGTTTCTTTAAATTGGGACTAAAGAAACCAAAAACCAGAAGACGTGCTCATAAAATGATTAAATACATACGTATTCTTCCATGCCTTCAACCCAAAAGTAGGGAACTGCGAAAACCCGCAGCCCTCCCCTGTTCCAGAATAGAACCATTGGAAGAAACCCCACAAGAAAGAAAATGAAAAACACTTGATGAACCCACGCACTTGCTTTCTGCAAAATTGTCATAAAATCATCTGGTCTTAGGCATTCAGAAACATTTAACAAATGTCACAGCTGCAAGAGAAATTATGCGAACAAAGAGCTCAAACTCTCCATATCCAAATTTTTCTGTACTGATTTTCCATTGCACTTTTGGTGATTGGATCACATGAGAATCCTCTTATTCACAAGATTCTCATGTGATTCACTAGTCGAAAATGCACGGGAACGAAGGTACAGACAAATTCGGGTACATAAGATTTGATTGGATGGAGTTTAGAAATGCAAAAAGAAGGGTAGGTTAGGGTAGGAAGGGTACCTAGCCACCTTCTCCCCCTGATTATGAAATCCATTGATGAGAACAGCAGTCGCCATGCCACTTGGAAATGTCAATTTGTAGTCTATTATTAAAATCTGCGTACCAAAATTTCATCTCCATGAGAATCTATACAAGCACTTGGAAAAATCTACCCATTGTATGGCAAAAGGTTGCCTTACCCACCCACACTGTATATTGACCAAAATACCCACATGCCTGTTATGGTCAAATAGCGTAAACGAACCGTACAGTTGTTTGATTGATTCTAGTGCGTGGAACAAATTTGTCTTTCGAGTTTTTAAAATACTCCTAATTGAATTAGACACTTGATTTTTTTACATGAATAATCTATACACTATCATCTACAACATAAGCGTTCAGATCATTGAAGGGTAAGGTGGACCTAGCGGCTTCATTTGCATGATAAAGTTCTTATGCAGAGAAGTTGTATCCAAATCTGAATTTGTTGTGAATTGGATACAGTGGAAACTGAACCTGAAATACTCGTGCAACATAGTCTAGTTGGAGACAAGAAAGAATTATTGAAACTCCACTTTAGGAAACCGAAAAAGGAAAAACAAATGTGCAAATGTAAAAGGAAAATTGAGGGATGAGTTACTTTTTACGAACAAGTTTATGTGTATAGAGCATTCTTCAATAACTTCATATATACTCACCTTCCTCAGAGGAATCAAGACAAAGAGACCAACGAAACAAACGATGAAAAGGAAGCCGACCATCCAACCCATAGCAGGCTCCTTGTAGCTCGCTGCAGAATTTCCTATATTGCCCACCCCTGTCAGCTCATATGTCTTCTTGTTTAATCCCAGAAGATAAGAGCCAAAACCCCCTAAGAAAACAAAACAATTTGTACATTTCAAAACAGAAACAAAATTCCGAAACAAAAACAGAAAAGAAAAAAGCCTCAAACCTCCAACAGCAATGCCATAACAAGCAACGGAACAAGTCTGAATCATGGTATTCTCCTGTCTAGTGAATGGAACAGTCACGATTCCAATTTTTTCAAGAAATTTTGTCCAAGTACGTATGAACATGAACGCGAGTAGAGCAGCAGAAACATTCAGATTTGGAGTAAGCCCAGTTGTAAGGTTCAACTTCATTGCTATGATGCTGTAAATGGCACCAATCACAGCGCTTGCAATGACTCCCCTCACTGTTACTTGCTTTGTCCATGGTGGAATTCTCTTTGAAGACTCCGAGAACTCATCGTTTATCTGATCTTCTGTGTCCTCTATCTCCCTCTTTTGATGGTCATTTGGATCCATTTCCAAGTTCATGGCTGCTCCTGGTGTTGTCTGCATCATCTAATTGTTTGACAAAACAAGAATTTCTGATTAGTCAGTTCATTGAGCTAGATAGCGAGTTATAGAATTAAAGAAAAGAAAAAAAACACTCTGAATTTGACAGAAAAACTATATAATAAATAGAAAATTTGATATATCATTGGATGGGCTGACCTTTGCTTTACTTGTAACCTGTTTTCCCCCTCACCAGTGGTGGATTGGTTGGAGTCTGTTGATCTTATTAAGGAATTCAACTGAAACACTTCAAGAGTGGCAGCAAAGAAATTCTTTTCAAGTACTAGGTTGAAAGAACACTGCATAACACACGCCATATATAGACACATGTACGTATAACCATATATAAATAATACATATAATGGGCCATATGATATGCAATAATGTAATGCATCACTTTCAACGAATTATCTCAATCTCAAGTGGCTTGTCATACCTATCTTATGGTTGACCCAACAATGCTACATACCCATAAAGCCCACTCACTAAAGTAACCTGAATTCAACTTACCCTCAAAAAGAAATAAAAAATAAATAAGAATTCACACTGTATGGATCAGATTCAATATGAATGTAGTTTTTTTTTTTTTTTTTTCTTCATTTCTAAACGAGAGAATGTTAGAATGTTAGTGAGTTAGATTACTACAAAGGACCGATTGCAACTGCGTCAACTCGAATCTGCCACCTCACTCTCAAGACTCAAACCCAAAGGGAAAGACCACTGAGCCACAGCCCGAGGTCAAATATGAGTGTAGTTCGCACCACACCAAAGTGTAATCATGACACCTTATTCCTAAATTCATGCTAATATTTCTTATTTCTTTGGTAACTTTGAATCCGGCCCATTAGACTCACTAATCCGGGGCAAAAAAACCAACCGTCCAATTAAACTAGGCAAATTCCTGTATGCCCGATAAAGGAATTGATAGCACGTGGGTAGGAGTTGAGCCCCAGACCAAAGGCTTCCCAAGGTCCCTGATTGCTATAATCTCTATTACCCCAGCCCTTTTGGATTAAATTCTTAATATTACTTTTTTCGGATACTTTTTCTTGAGTAGATAGCATTGTGATCTTTTCGACCTCCCAACCATTTTTCTTCCCATCCTTTTCTCCTAACAGAGGTGGTGAGGAGATTCTTCCTCCACTATTAAGTGATGATGTGCGTGGTTTAAACTCCATCTCAAGAAGATTTAGCAGAAGTATCCGATCAGAAAAGAAAGAAGATTTAGCAGAAGAAGATGAAAAGGATGGATGGAGAATGTTCACTAATTGATGGACATTGTTTCCTGTTTATTGGCTGAGAAATTAAAGGTCAAGAGATTCTCTCTGTTCTCTGTTGATGTAATTGGCACAATTAGGCTGAGTTCCACTATCGTCGAAATGCTATTTTCGGTCTTTTAGCCAGTTGTCTATAGCGGGAAGACTAGTCATTCTTCTCACGTACATCACATAATACCGTTTAGTGGCAACTACACCCACGTTTGACGTTATTGTTAGTAGAAACTCATCTTTGGTACTTCTGTTTGTATATATCACACTGGCATGTGAAGGGGATTTCTCATTGAATTCATGATTAAAGTAACTGATTAAGCTGATCTAACTTCTGGTAATGGAAATATCTTTCTAAGAGTCGTGTTCAGAGTTAAGGGAATCAATCTCTTTAGAAAACTCAAAAATTCAAAGGAAAAGACCGTTCGTATTAGTTCCGAAAGTCTGATGCAATCATTGGGCACTAGATAGTGCAACGAAAAAAAAACATGTTTGATTTTTCGATTTGAGACTCTTAGATTTCTTGGAAGATTCTAACCTAAAACCAATTGGCTATAAATGGAGTAACCATTATATTAACCTGATGCACGTGGAGGTGACAGACCAAGAGACCAGGAAGCGAATCGGGCAAAAAGATGAGATTGATGAGACTCTCTCACAAGTTGAGACCACTCAAGACCTATCTCTGATCCCCTGTTAGATTTCTTGGAGGATTCCAACCTAAAACCAATTAGCTTACCTCTAGATTGCATTAACCAAGCTTGGGTGGCTTACTAGCTTAGGTTCTCAAGAGGTGTGGGAAACAATATAAAGAACATGTAGGTTTCATTAAATCGTAAGTGTTAGCTCGTTCCTCCCTTCCCCACCACCACCTCCTGTCGCGGTCACATATTTGTAAGATAAGTTTTTGAACAAATATGTATGGACTAAGAGATATTTTGTTTCATATTTTTTATATGAATTCAAAATTAGAAACCCGTATTTCCAGTAACCAGAGAACTACAAACTGAACTTTTTTTTTTTCTTTTTTTTGATAAGCTACAAATCGACAAAAGTTACTACCAAACAGACCAGTTAACCAGTACCACCATATTTAAACATAAAACAATGGTCCAAGTTTGACTATTAAAAAATTGGGTCCGTTTTTGGGAAGGACATAGTAAAGGGGTCTTTACTTCAATAAGGACATCAACTTTGTCCTTCATGTTAAAAGGACAAATCACCTACACCTTCCAAAAATGCCCCCACTAGCCAATGAAAGTGTCTAAACCCCAAAGCCTAATGAAAGTGCATAAACCTAAACCCCAGGGTACCCTATGAAAGTGTCTATCCTAGGGTACCCTATGAAAGAGCTTAAAACCCTAGGGTACCCTATGAAAGTGCTTAAACCACTAAAACCATATAATTGAAAAGTGCACCCTAAACCTAAACCTTAGGGCACCCTATGAAAGTGCCTAAAATACTAGGGTACCCTATGAAAGTGCCTAAACAGCTAAAACCCTATAATGGAAAGTGCACCCTAAGTGCCTAAACCCACTATACCAACCCCAAAGAGCCTAAACCCCCTAAAATTGAACCCCAAAAATTGAACCCACCCCCAAAATTGAAGAGAGATAAATTAATTTTGTCTCACTCACCCAAAACTCACGCATGAGAGAGAGAGAGATAGAGAGTGACGGGGAAAGGAATGAGCCAGGACCACATGTCGCTTTCAGTCAGAGCAAAGAGAACCACACATTGGGCATGAAAGAAAAGTTTTCGGTTTGAAAAGTTTTCAATCACAGTAATGTCACTTTCAATGCCGTAGCTTTCGGTTTGAAAATTCCTCCACATGGTGCGTGTGAGTGTGGATTTCATTAAGGGTATTTTTGTCTAGTATTGTCCTTGAACCCTCAAAAATTTGCTATCAACGTATTGGAAACATTAAAATAAGTTAAACTGGACTAAACACTATTTAAAACCCCAAATTTGTCCTTTAGACCAATTTTCTGTAAAAAGTTAATGGAGTATTAGAATTTTACCACTTGCCTATCATGGATTGTGTGCTAGGTGCCTGACTCCATTACCCACCACTATTAAGGATTTGTTTTAACCCCAACAGCTAGCTCCAAGTGTTAATAGGGCTGAGTTATAAATCCAGTGATGTTGAGTTTGAAACTTGCAACTATTGGGGCCAGGCCTCATGAGCTTTTCTTGTGAATTCCTTAGGCCCGGTGTGGATGGGAAGAGGAGTTCCTGCCGTGCACATCGTGTGGTGTGGGGCATCCGGCATATTCCAATGGGAAAAAATTAGAGTGTGATCAATGGACGGCCAATACTTGGATTAAATCCGATCTGTGTATTTTTGCAATGGACGGCCGGATCCTCGCATCACATGGTGTTGTAGTGCACAGCAGGGATCCCCCCCTTTGATGTGGATGACTTGCCTTAGAATGGACCGAGGAAGAAATCTAGTCAAGGTGCGCATAAGCTGACTCGAACACCCTGATCGGCCAAAAATTTTGTTTTGATGTAACAAACGAAATTAGGGTCCTTTTGAAAAGTGAAATGGGGTCCTCCAACATGTAATAAGGTCCATAAATATTTGATAGGAACGTGCACTACTGTACCCTATGATTTGAGGGGAAGTGTCGTTTAATGATAGAAAAATGGGGCAAAAAATAAAAAGTGGCCAGGGAATCAAATTGAGGGGTGGACTTAGTGGTCTTAAGCTTCAAAATCAGTGATTCTATTTTGACAAAAACTGCCCAAAGTTGCAACCACCCTTGTCAAACCCTGACTCATTATTGTTCCAACTTGATCATCAATTACATAGTACTCAACAAGTTTGAAAATTGAAATTGTTAATTTCAACCTACTTATATTTCAGACTCGATTAAAAGTTATAATTAACAATTTTCAAATTAGCGAAACCATTATTGATGACGTCTTATTCTGGCAAACACTTATGTGCTTATTTTTTAAACCATTATTGAAATAATCATATTCCACACTTACGTCGATTGCTCAAAAATAAACACTTAAGAGCATGCACTAGTCCAATCATATGGCTTCAAATATTCAATTAAATTGATTTTCTACATGAATGATCTATTCAATATTTCTGAAAAAATTGAACTGTTTCGATCCCAAATACAGATTACAGAGCACCCGCAATTGACGTCACTACATAGTGTAGTGACTTGGGATGTCACTACAGAGACCCCAAATCCGAATGGTATAACAATCTTCTAGATTCTCGCGGTAATCTAGAATTGATTCACTTGTTTTTGTCTACAATTAATCCTTCTATACTGATGAGTTCCCTAAAGGTCCCCCTAACAATCCGGGGTGACCTCAGGATGGAAAAACAGCACATATTCTGCACTCATCAACTCTATTTTTATTTTGAGCACATAAATTAGCCCTTACACCATGCTCATGAGTTAGCAAATAATTGAACACCCATGACTAAAATACTAGTTTTGTCTAGCTTATTTTTCTTTAGTAAACTTTTTAGCTTCCAGTCAACATTTCTTTGGAGCGATAAAAAAATGTCAAAAAAGATTTCAACACGAAAATTTGGAAAAAATAAAATAAATTAATGGATGTGGTTGAATTTTTTTTCATAATTTTTTCTTCATTGTATAGTTAATTCTTCTCATCGAGACACATTAGGCGGAGGATAATAGGCATGTAATAACAAATAAATTCGGATATCAATAAATATTTCACGGATATTAATACATTTTTCTCAGATATCGATACATTTTTTTACACATTTGTTTCCGTCCTTAGGTTAGCATTTTCCATAAATAAATTTGGCTATGTTAAATGTATGGGCATGTGCAAGTGGGTATATCTCTCTTGGAAGAACTGGATTGAGAATAGAACAAAAATGGTTGGTTGAAAATAGTGGCTACTTCTGACAGATCTACACCTCGAAAGTGAAATGCTAAATTTTTCTCAATCTTGGAATATTATTAGGGTACTAGCTCACAAAGAGAAAAAGATGACTATAACGACTGGACCTTATACAAATTCCAAATTTTGGGCTCCACATTCCATAGAAAAAATTGTTGTCTGATCAAATGAAGTTATTTGATGGATAAGTTGATGGTTATCTATAGATCGGAATAATCTTCTAATGGCTCACATTAGATAGGAACCGGTCCAGGAACACCGCAGCTGTGGCTCACATTGTAAGCCTAGTATTTGGTCCACAATCCAGCACTATATTTGAAGTGTGAACCCTTTTTCCTAAAAAGACTTTGTCTGATCCTCAAGAACTTTGCGTATGTAAATTGTGCATTCTATCAAAATTTACAAATTCGGCTAATTTGAGACATTATACGATTGCAAGGAACGATTAGAACATGAGATACGCAGCAATTTGTCTCAGCGATAAAAATTATACTTTTTGAATCATGTTTAGTGAAAAATTTTCGGTGTATTTCCTCTCCTCATAATAAATCGGAAAACCAAAAAACAAAAAAAAACAATGACCCAAAAAATATATAACAAATCAAAACTTGAGAAGTATCCAAGTAATTGGGATTCATGACGATGGACGATGGTGACTGCATCATGTAGTGGGTCGAATTTACAGGGTTGGGTTCAAACTGTGAGTTGACTGGCTGGGGCTGAGCAGTCAAGCGTGGGTCACTCGGCCGCTCAATTAACGGGCTGAATGTCTAGAGACCGTAAGTACTCTCAAACATCATTCCGTTTGGCCGAATACGGTGACGGGTAACTCGTAATACCAAAGATACTTAGGCCTCGTTTGTTTGGCCGGAGATAAATAGATGGGATATGGGTGGGATTTGATATTGCTCAGGATATTAATGGATGGGAAAAATTCAAATCTGGTGTTTGTGTTCGACGGGATATTGCTCAGGACATCCGGTTTTTTGCACTAAAATGGGGAAATCCCATTCAAATCTGGGAAAAATTCAAATCTGGTGTTTGTGGTTGACATCCGGTTTCTACCGTACGGATGGGGATTAAAATTGGGTGGGAATTTCAAATCCCATCCCAAATAAGGTTACCAAACAATGGAAAATGGGACCCACTCCAACACACCCCCAAATCTCAACCACATATCCCCCCTAACAAACAAGGCCTGAAGACCGACGAGGATGATACCGCTCTGTAGGTCCAAGTATAAAGGCCTCTCAAGGTCGAAGGATATAGGGTCGGAGGTGTTGGTGCAAAAATTGTACAGACGATGGAAGTAGATAAAATTGGAAAGAACAAATGGTTGCTTCAAGACGCGTTCCAAAGTCACTTTTCTTAAGACGATATTCGCCCCCCACCAATTCGAGTGAATTTGGTGTGCACCAAGTTACCGGCGAATTCGACTCCAAGATACAATGAAGCTCAGTCCCGATTGGCTGTTTGTTCAACTGCATCATGCACAGACAAAGAAGAACCATAATGCCTTTGGATTTTGCGAGCCATCAATAATGTATAAAGGGAGAGAGTTCTAGTGAGAGAGATTGATTGACTGTGTTCACATCCATCCATTTTGAGTGAATCCCTAGCCTATATATAGGCATAGATGTGACCGTTGACCAATAGTCACATCTATTTGTTTAACTCCAATAGTCATATCTATTCAATTCATCCTAACAGTCATACATTTTGGTGTATTATGTCTATTCATTTAAACCAAATAGACACACCCTTTGCATTTAATCCAACAATTACATCTATTCATTTAACCTAAATAGACACACCTATTGGATTAAAACCATTAAGCAATTACTGCATTTAATATTCATTAAATATTCTGAAAATGTTCCAACAGGAGGTTATGTCCAGAACATTTCAGTTAACCTGATGAAACTGAAGATATTCGGGTACGGAGGTTTGGGTGTGGGTCGAGTGACCTGAACCATGAGCCGACCCATGGAGGCCATGAGCATGTGAATAAGGCTATGTGGCATCTGCAGAGAAGCTTCCAGAAACTTACATGGCAGCACGTTATTGGCAATGTCACGTGACCGAAGTGGTTACGTGTGACGTCATACACTCGTGATGAGCGCGAGAGACTTGGAAAACAAGTATACCATTGCCTATAAATACTAGAGGGATAAACCCTAGAGAGGTACACACATTCTGAGATCTAAATACTCCGTCCATAAGCTCTCCTTCTCCATTGTACTAACTTGGCCGTCATAGTGCCCTCAGGCAAGTGGCACTAGCCATTTCTCTGGTTGGAAAGCACATTAATTAAGCTTAGTTTTTTCTATTTTTTATTTTCAAAAATTTAGGATCACGTCCGTCGATATTTTTTTTTCGTGGTAGCCCCAGCAGATGAAACCGGTGAATAGATGCTTTGAAAATTTATTTAGACAGGTCCAACACCTAAAATGTAGTGTACCATGCAACTTGATCGTTGTCCAATGCTTTTATAGTGGGAATATGGAGTTTTTTTTTTCCGTCAACATGCTATCAAAGTTTTATTGATAAAAAAAGGCATAATAATACATTAAAGAGGACAATTATCGCTTCACAGAGGATCTAATAATCAATCAGGAGATCTAACTTCTCAAAGTAGTACCTCAGAAACTCCAAGTTATCAAAGTGTGTTCAACTATGTCGTCGATCTACAAATAAAAAGAAAATCACAAACCTAAACTAATTAACCTCATGGAGACAGAATATTGTTCCTTTATTACATCTGGAGCACAAAGATTGTTCCTTTATTATATCTTCAAGACTAAAATAGCTAGTGACAGATTTGCACATTTTAATTGCTTCGTTACCTTTAACTTTTTAGATTTAAAGATTGTTCGTTAATTCCTTTGTTATATCTTTGTTCCTTTATTATATCGGGAGCCATATTTTGTATTCCCTCCGTTCCAAATTTCTTATCCATTTATGGACATGCGTGCCGTTTTCAATTGCTTATATCTTTAAATCTATTATTTTTTTACAATTTTGAAAACTTTGTTTAATAGAACTCATCGAGAACTATCTTACGAGATCCATATCAAACATATATAACATTATAAATTTAAAATATAAATATTTTTTTGAGATATCGTGGATAGTGAAAGTGGAGAAAAATTTGGGACGGAAGGAGTAATTTTATACTCCTATTTATAATAATTTTTAAATTTATATATTATAAACACTAACAAACAAAATCATTAATGCATATGAAAAATATTCTAAATTAAAATAATTATAATAATTTTTTAAGAGGTCCGAATAATCAAACATAATGATTTAGTCGGCATACCAACTAAAAGGGCAGGTCTTATATAGATTGATTGGGCTCAAGTAAAGCATTCCTCCCTCTGTCAAAGTGCACATGAGGCCATCTCTAGTAGTGGAGTTAAAAATGTGGTTTTATATGACACAAAAGTGTAAAAAGTGGGTCTCATTTATGTGTTGTTATGACAAAATGTATTGTTAACTTAATGTGTGTTGTAGCTTAGCAAAAAAATACTTAATGTGTGTTGTAGTGATATTGTTAAAGTGTTGTTAAAGTGTAAAAAGTGGGTTCCATTTCTCTCTTCTCTATCACTTTCCCTCTCTTTCTCTCTCATGCTTTTCCCCCTCTCTTTCCTCTCTCTTCCCTGCCCAAACTGCCGTGACAGTCCCTATTCTCTCTATCTCTCTCCTCTCTCATCCCTCTTCTTTGTTGCTGCATCAGAAGCTCTTGTTAGTTTTTGAACTAACATTTTTCTACCTCTGTCACACTTTGACAACCACCTAACAACACTATTATGGGCAAAAAATGAGAAAATGTTAGCTGACTGTCCTAATGACTGATTAATTTGTTCATTTAACTCCACCACCAGAGATGGCCTGAATCAAGTTGGTATGCCGACTATCAGACTATGCTACCTTTTAGTGGCGGGCTGGCGGCTATAGTCTGGATTAGGGGTGCTAATAGAGTCAAATAAGTCGAACACAATATTCCTTGGATTTGGCTCAACTTTTTGTTATACGTGTTCAAGCTTGGCTCGAGTTTGAGAATTTCTCAAGATCAATTGTTGTGGTATCCAAAAAAGTCAAAAAAATTAGGGACACTTCCATACATTTAAGTATTAGGCTTGAGTGGGACTCTTTTTCAAGCTCAGTCAACAAATGCCTTTCTACTTTCTCGGCCAGCAAAGAAGCACCTTGTGTATAGGAGATTATTTACAGAGGGAGTGGATGCCTCTTGAGTTCATAGATTTTCGATGTGGGACAAAAGGTTTCCTTGTTTCAAATGGATCACACAACCAAAAGAATATCCTTCTCTTTTGTGCTTTAGTACATCGGTAGTTCACCCAAGTGAAAAAATTGGATTCCCTTTAAATTAAGAGCCATACCTCCTCATTTCATTCACGCCACCAGTGCGTGGCTAGGTTATCAACATGTGGCACAAGTCTAGAGCTAGAGCGAGCCGATCCCAAGCTGTTCGAAACGTTTTCGAGTTGAGTTCAAGTCTAGCCGTTGAAGCTCGTTTCGAGTTCAAGCTCTATTTTTGGAGATCCGAGTCTAAACAATTCGAAGCTCAACTCAGTTTGGCTCGTGTATACCCCTATTTTAAGGGCACAATTTTTAGATTAGGCCTTGGACACTCAAAACCCTTGGCTCAGCCCTGGTTTTTGTGATCGTAATGAGTTTGGTTTGGCTATGTAAGTCAATCTCAAGCTTTCAACCGAGAGCTTAAGTTCATGGAGTTTTAAGTTATTATGGTTGAGTTTAAGCTCGTAATGTTCCAAAATGACGAAAGTTATTGGCTGAATTTTGGGGTATTTGGAGGGGTCTCATATGGGACCGCGTCATGGTGTGTTGTAAATTGATTCGCAAGTGGCTCTCTCTGTAGTTTCAAATCAGCACTATTTTGATCCTAATCACAACGTAATCATGTTAATTAATGAGCATTTTAAAATGGGATGGAATTGTGACTTAACCTTTTTGTTGGAGGGAGCCTAATGAATTGCAAATAATTAGTTAGGTTGGGTCTTCAGTTAAACCGAGGAGGGCAAGTGTTTGATTATGCCCCATCAGATGTGGTGGATTTGCAAAATAACTGCAAGGGTCTTGGAGTTTATCAAGCTACAACGTCAAGTGTTTTCGTTTCTCAAGCCCTAGGCCCTCTTGTATACCCAAAAAAAAAAAAAAAAGAAAAGAAAATTAATTACTCGTCTATTTTTCTTTATCGGTCACCATACATTCACATGGATAATAAGATATGGTATTTAGTGCATTCACTATGAAGATGCTAAAAGCATACTTGTTAAAGTGATCATATAGACAAAATTAGGGTTCACTTCACGTAGTTAAGCGTCTAAGTTAAAAGGCTACAATTCACTCCTATTTTGGCGTGTATTATACGTTCTCCTAAAAAAGTTATGCATCAATTATCTCTTATGAATAAAAAGTTATGATTTCTTTTGTATAAAAGTTCCGAGACGCACAGCAATGTTACGAGTCATCGAGAAAATGTTATGAATCATACAACTAAAAAGTTAAGAAACACTAAAAAATAATACGATTGTCATGAGATGACACGATATGGACCATATAACAATATAACATGTGCATAGGGTACGTATACAACTTTAATGATTATGAATTATACACATTCCCGTCAATGTATAAAAATTTTATAGACTATTAAAATATACATTAGTTAAAATAACTACTTCCTGCCTTAAATGGCTAAAAGGTTGGTCAAAATTAACCAATACTTAATTATTTGTTGAAACAAACTCATTTAATAATGTATCCAGTGCAAGAGAAAAAATAACCAAATAGTAAAAAGTTTAATATCTTACACGAACTTGCTAATTAAACCGTACAAATTACAAAATGTATGCTCTTACGCGGCGATAATTAAGTTCGCATCCAACTGGTAAGAATTTTGTCAAAGGAAAATGCTTCCTAGCTCCAAAGATTCCAAGCACAGATACATACAGGTGCATTCGAAGTCGTTCATTAATGTTTGTTAGCCTTGATTGTCAAATCAAAGACAATGCAATAAACATAACCAATAAAGAGAAACAAGTCATCACAGAAAAGCAAAACAGGGGACACCAGGAGAAGAGGATAAGCCAAACACAGCCTGAATACTTTCCCACTAGCTTCTTCCTTTTTTTTTAAGAAGAAATCCCATTAGGTACACCAACTAAATATTTAGTATCTTCCTATAAAATTTCACAAAGCTTATGCACTTGGCCCCCATAATTTGTACTCCCTCCAACCCAAAAAATTCGCCTACTTTCAAATTCCAACATTTTAGGTAGAGTATACAATGGTATGAATTCAACACCCTAAAATTGGTAACTTTCTAAGTTTACCCTTTATTAGTTTACTTTGTTAAATAGGAGTAAATGGACCAATATACATATCTTAAGTTGACACTCACTAGCAGGGCTGGCCCAGGCCCAAGGCCCACAAGGCCTGGGCCTAGGGCACTCCACAATTGGCTACTATTTGGGGCACTCCATCATTTTATACAATTGGACTTGACTACAACTCTTTTTTGACCCAAATCAAGAAAAAAATCCATTATAAGTTACAAAAGAGCCTAGCCATTGTGGCCTAATATTAAAAAAAAAAAAGCCCAGGAACCATTGTGGCCCAGTATCAAAAGAGCTCAATCATTAGCTTTATCATTTATGCCTTGGCTTTATTCCACAACCACAATTTCCACTTTCCGTAAATGACAGACATTGTTGTCTGTTGATCTCAATGTGAGAAAACAATGGTAAAAAAAAACGTTTTTGATTTTCCCCATTTTTTAAAATTATATTGCAAGGAGATGTTTAAGTAATGGTAAAAAAACAATTCCTATGTTATTCAATTTTTTTAAATTATATTGCAATTCCTATGTTATTCAATTTTTTCCCTATGTTATTCCTATGGTAAAAAAACAATTCCTATGGATTATACAAGTGTAATTGATACTTTTGTTTCTAAAAATGCAACATGCGTAATATTTAAGTGATAGTCATGCGTTATATGTATCTAGAGACTTCGTGTTTTGATTTTTCCGTTATTGTGTAATGCTTGTAGAACTTTATATTGTTTTGGTTTTCTCGTATAGTGATTGTTACTCGAAAAATTATTTAAGTGTTGTACTTGAAGGGCACAATTTTTTATTAGGCCTAGGGCACTCCTAACCCTTGGGCCGCCTTGCTCACTAGTACAATTCATCTGTCATTTTTATATATGTTTAGACTCGATGAAATTGTTCTAGTAGTATTTTTCATGTTGAAATTTAGTTTTGCATTCTAACATATACTCCGTATTTTCTAACAATTAGACTTTAAAAAACGAGCTCGGAACTTCCAAATATATACCATATTGGTATATCTCACTAGGTAATTTTTTGTCAACTTCTGGCTCCCCGGTTTAAAAATCTTGACACCTCCCTGACAATCAGCCCTTCTTAATAAAAAATGATAAATGTACAACTTCTTGATCTCCTATCGAAACCCAAAATACCAATTCTGACAAGCTCTCCATCTCACCATCCACCCCCACGAAAATCGTCAACAAATCAACCCCATTCCCCATTTCCTCAACTCTGACTTTGAATTTTGAAATGGGTCAAGTCGTCAACAACAGCTCCTAACAGGGAGAAGTGGTGGAAGTGGTGGTGGTGGTCTGGGAGGTTTTGTCTCGTCTTGTGGACTTAAAAGTAAGAAGAGACTTAATTGGACAATTTTCACCTCATGATAAGGACTCTGCCGTATTTGCTTTTGCAAAATGTATTAAGAGTTCATACGGTCCCGATCAGTTTGGTTCGTGACTGAAACCTTACTCATGGTTCTAAGAAATTGAAATCCGTGTCTTGAAAAAATATCAAGGTTCATCTATAGTTCTAAACTGTCGATGTAAGTCACAAAGACACTATGATAAGAAGGAAGCAAAATTGAATTCATTAGGGATTTTTTTGGCCGATTATCACAATCAGTCTATGCACATCTTCAGTGTCTTTCTTATAGTTAAGCCTTCCGTATCAAAAATCCTGATCAATCGCTATAAATCAACTAATTATAGGATTTCGCAAAGCACAGTAACTAATTTTAGGAGATGTATAAAATGACGTGTATTTGTCAGTAGGTTTTTAACATATCCAATACTCATGATTGGTTTCGTGGATTCATACTATGTATCTATAAGCTAAGTCACATAGTGTAATCAACAAGAAAAGAGAAATAACACTTAGTAACGTTTATACATATCCCTATATACACACACACCACACACATGTTAATAAAAAAAGACTAATGTGTATATATAACTACACACACCAAATATATCATATATAAATATGTGTGTATATTTAAGAACAGTTCAGTTCGGTTAATCCACACGGTTTCATAATAAAAATTCATAGACAAAAATGTACATTTTAGTTTGGTTCGGAGCAGTTTAGCAGTTCGCCAGATTTTTTGTGCAGCCCTAAAAGGTATAATCTTGTTGTAATTTGGCTTACCAACTTGAATTACTGTGTTTGGAACAAAAATAGCATGACTAAACCCGAAACCACTAAACCGACGGCGGCCAAAACCAATTTAATCGGACTCCGTATCGACCATGAATACGAAGGCGCCATGGAGATCGGTCCTGATTCGATGGAGTGAGAAGTGAAGATGCAGGTGCTGGCAGAGGTGGTGTGTAGTATGCACAAGTCCCTTTTGAATGCATACAAACTTGTAGCTTCTGGTTATCTCGGCAGTTACCCGCTACCCCACTTGTGAAGTAGATGTTGGTGCAAATCCGGGAGACTTCGAGAAATCTGAACGCCTTGATGGCGGTACCTGTTGAAACTTATTTTCAGGCACGTTACTGAGTCGCTTTCTGAAAACAGTATTCGCTCCCACCTTTTGTTGTGCACCAGGTTAATAGCGAATCTGTTCGATGATACAACGAAGCCCGACCAATTGAATGATCTTCTGCCTGTGTCCGCACAAACGAAGGACAGACAGAATACCAAGTCGAATGTGTGTTCGAAAGAATCAAGGAATTGTTAACTCCGTTTCTGCAAAGTAACGATGCAACAATATAAACAAGGAAGCGGTGCAACAATATAAACAAGGAAGCGATTTGTAGTAATTTCGGCAGAGTAACGAGGCTGAAATCTTGTTTTCTGGTGTTGAATGAATGTGATTTGGGTTCTATTTATAGATCCAAAGCACCATTTCGCATGGGATTACACCCATTGGCCATATGACTTTTGATTTGAGTCATAACCCTTTCGTTAAGTGTCACAACCTATCCACTAAGTGGTGCTAGAACCGGCCCCGAAATTTCCGTACGGAACCTTTGGTATCGATACCTACCACGTCTCACAACCCGTTTTCTAGTCCCTGAGGTACCAGTACTAGGTTATACCAGTACGTCTCACAACCCATTTTCTAGTCCCTGAGATATCGGAACTAGGTTATGCTAGTTAACCTGGTACTTGGTACCGCACCCACCAGAACGTCACAGCCCGCTTTCTGGTCCTTGAGGTACTGGTACCATAGGAGTCGAGCCAAATGTGAACTTACCAGACGTGCTCCGTTATGTAAAACATTCAACCTTTTCTAAACTAGCCAATGTGGGACAAAACCAAAAACACTACAAACAAGCTTCCTCGGGCACTAGGAATATTTTGATAAAAACCCATTTATTTTGATAAAGTTCTAACAATCCTCCACCATATACAAAAAGTGTAGCTAATTATAATGTATGATCCTCTATTTGTTCACATCTTTTTTCAGAATCGATCCTCTTTTGTCTGTACAATAACATTTTGGAGTTTGGCGTGCTTGGATACAATTTTACGGGAGCTCACCCCCAATATATCCTAACTGGTCAGGATCAAGCTCCTCCATGATTAAAGCTGCATAGGATGCGCCTTGTTGCCTGAGATTCAATAGCTTATTCGCAGAGGCAGTTCTCGCTATCACCTTTTCCATAACAATTTTAGAAAAGTTCCGTTGTAGTCTATATTCATTGAAAAGCACGATGACAAGAAAAAGAGGTATTGACAAGGTATGTCGAGTCTTATCTCTCCTCCTTAACTCCTCTTCTGAGAGCTTCCCATCACCATTCTTGTTACACTTGAAAAATTACCTTCATTTTAATTTTCTGATCATGACAATGGTTGACAGAGAGATATATACGTGTCATATGTCTATTTATTCGTGGGCTACATTACAAGATTCATGGTTGATAGAGAGAGAGAAGATTCATTGATCAGTCTAGAGAAAAATAATGTTGCTTCTGTAGACGATATTGTTAGTTAGGTTAGTGACATCTCTTACAAATGTTAGTTGTACCCTCCCTGCCTCATTTTGTGTTTTTTTTTTATTGCCGTTTAGACATATCTTCTTCTTTTTTATAAGTAATTGCCGTGTAAATAGTATTTATGTTTATACCACCCACAGTAGCCTAGCCAAACATAACAAAGAAATAACTAAAAAAATTACTCCGATTCTTTGTTTGCTAGGTTGGAGACTTCGGCTTGGCAAGATGGCAACCTGATAGAGATGAAGGAGTGGAACTTTAGGGTGATTGGAACTCTTGGGTATGTCCTGGCATATTTTTCCCAATTTCCACTCAGCCCGTCTCTCTCTCTGAGTTAACTAAATTGCTTTTTATTCTGCTTGTAGATATTTGGCTCCTGAGTATGCTCAAACTGATGTTTATTCATTTGCGGTGGTCTTGCTTGAGCTTATATAATAGCAGAAAAGTTGTATATTTTAACTACCCAAACGATCTGCAGTCTTGCTGTGAATGGGTGTACCTTAAGACTATTGTTCTTCTGTGCATTGGCCAAATGTTATCCGTCAAAAGTCAATTTGGGAGTATTCGCATGAAATTGTTGACAAGTATCTTGTCAAATGTTACCATACCTTATTTGTTCACTTTATGGCCGTACCTTATAAGTATGTGCAGACCGCAACCCTCTTAAATGGAGTATGTAAATTAACCAGCTGATGGTGCGACTTTATCTGCTGTGTTTCGACAACAAACATTCCCCCCTTGTTTTCTATTGGTTTTCAATTGTTCTCTTCAGAGCATTGACTAAAGTAAGTTTGATAGCTCACAATGCTCACAACGTTGTAAAAGAGCAGCAAAGTGTTTCCTAGGGGTGGTTGCCCCCTTTTGTTTTGGAGAGAAACAATAACAGTGTCCAGGAAAAATGGCGAGTTCAAGATCCTCTCTGTTTCAGCTTCTTCCAATGGCACTCTCTGTGTGTACGTGTATCTATGTGTGTGCATGTGCACAAGCTGTCATAGATACACGTGCGCGCACGCGCAAGCTGTCATTCTTTTTTGATACGTGCATATGGTTGTAATGTTCAATTAGTTGCAAATTATGACCAGGGTTATCCAAGTTGATGTCCTTCGCTAGGTCGGTATAAACAAAATATCCAAATTGAACTTGTGTTTATGGTCCCATATTTTCAAAGTCCACTTAAATGAAAAGTGATCGGGCTTCTGAAAGTTTTCTTTAAAAATTCAGCTTTCTGTGGGTAATATATGTAGTGGCTCATAACCTTGGGGTTGTGAGCTCAAATCCCAGTCTCCCTAATTTTGTGAATTAACTTTAACTCTATTAACAAGTAATAAACTATAATCTCCAGTTTCGCAAATTTTCAAAACTAACGGGTTACACCTGTCGTGCGGAGCACGAAGGTGGTCATCACCTAGTCTACGATAAGGAGTCAACTACCGCAATTGAAACAACCATCAAGACGGAAATCGACAAGCTCGTGACTTCCCTTCAGTATTCGTGGAAGAATATTGAAGAGAAAAGCTCTAGCCTTCTTCAGTTGATTTTGTTATATAGATATTGGATGAGCATGCTGATCAATTTGTGTTTCATCTTTGCAAATCTATGATGTGCATGGGTTTTTTTTTTTTTTCACCTATATAATAGACTTGCACTCTTAGCACAAAATGACTAGCACCGGCCAGGAGCAAAACTTAAGCAACCTAACTACTGCACCAAGAAAATACAAGACTTGCGAACACTTTAAGGTTACCCACAACAGACTTGCTCTCTCAACACGAGTGACTTGCACAAACAAATAACAAGCTAGCACTTTCAATCTAACGGACTTGCACTAAGAAGATACTTTGTTATAGTACACTTTTAGGTCTCCCACTGTAGATTTTTTCAACTCGTTAGCTATAGCGCCTAATCCTATGGCTTGACTTGCACAAATAAATAACAAGCTAGCACTTTCAATCTAACGGACTTGCACTAAGAAGATACTTTGTTATAGTACACTTTTGGGTCTCCCACTGTAGATTTTTCAACTCGTTAACTATAGCGCCTAATCCTATGGCTTGCACTCTTGACATACATGAGCTAACCTTAAAACATGACTAATAGTAATTGACACTGTTAAATTAAATAACTTGCATGTGCAATAATTGAAAAAGATCAATGTATCATGATGGATTCCATATAAGTGTTTAACACGGGAAATATTGAACCAAGATCGGAATGGAGGAATCAGTCATCGTAGATGGGTTGGGATGAAGAGGGGCAGTAATGGGTTTTCGTCCATGATGGAGACGTGGTAGCCGTAAGTGGGTCTAGAGACAAGAGAGGGAGGTCGGTTTTGTTTATGGATTTTTACGGAATTGTCCATGAATAAAATTGATGTGACTATGCGAATATTATTAATTAAGCACTAATTAAAGATAAGTGACACAACTCACATGACAATCGACATAACTCAACAGGCCTGATACTTTTCATACATGCCCTTTTATTATTCCCATCCATCCTAAGGAAATTGAATTGCCCCTCATACACAAAGGCTTTGGTTTATACATGACTGATTTGCTCCTCAGACATAAGGGCCATGCTCCTCCAACAAAATGGGAGGGCATAAAATAGTTTGGTTGATTTCTTGACAACTTACTAGCGCGGAATCCCACCAAATCGAACTGTATTTATGTGCAACTCTTCAATTAATCGCGGCCAACCCCATTTTAATCAAAACTCATCACAACTTTGATATTTTCATGATGCAAGGCCCTACACCCAACCCCCATTCTCTCTCTGACTCTCTCTCTACTGATGAACATAACCGAATCGGGATTTTTTTCTTTATCCGGTTCGGGGGTATTTTGAAAATTTGGAAAACCGGTCTGAACCGTTCATCGCAACTTTGATATTTTTATGATGGCTCCACACCCAACCCCCATTCTCTCTCTCCCCCCAGGGGTCTCGGTCTCACTTCGAACTAGGGGTGAAAATAAGAATCAATGAACAGAACCGAACAGGGATTTTTTTCTTTAGCTAGTTCGGTTCGGTTCGTGGTATTTTGAAAATTTGGAAAACCGGTTTAGTTCCCAGTTCGGAAAGTTTTTAAGTGAACCTGAACCAGTATACATATATAGTTCGGAAAGTTTTTAAGTGAACCGAACCAGTATACATATATACCTAGGGAAATTGAATTGCTCCTCATACACAAAGGCTTTGTTTTATACATGACTGATTTGCTCCTCAGACATAAGGGCCATGCTCCTCCAACAAAATGGGAGGGCATAAAATAGTTTGGTTGATTTCTTGACAACCTACTAGCGCGGAATCCCACCAAATCGAACTGTATTTATGTGCAACTCTTCAATTAATCGCGGCCAACCCCATTTTAATCAAAACTCATCACAACTTTGATATTTTCATGATGCAAGGCCCTACACCCAACCCCCATTCTCTCTCTGACTCTCTCTCTACCGATGAACATAACCGAATCGGGATTTTTTTCTTTATCCGGTTCGGGGGTATTTTGAAAATTTGGAAAACCAGTCTGAACCGTTCATCGCAACTTTGATATTTTTATGATGGCTCCACACCCAACCCCCATTCTCTCTCTCCCCCCAGGGGTCTCGGTCTCACTTCGAACTAGGGGTGAAAATAAGAATCGATGAACAGAACCGAACCGGGATTTTTTTCTTTAGCTAGTTCGGTTCGGTTCGTGGTATTTTGAAAATTTGGAAAACCGGTTTAGTTCCCAGTTTCTTTATCCGGTTCGGGGGTATTTTGAAAATTTGGAAAACCAGTCTGAACCGTTCATCGCAACTTTGATATTTTTATGATGGCTCCACACCCAACCCCCATTCTCTCTCTCCCCCCAGGGGTCTCGGTCTCACTTTGAACTAGGGGTGAAAATAAGAATCGATGAACAGAACCGAACCGGGATTTTTTTCTTTAGCTAGTTCGGTTCGGTTCGTGGTATTTTGAAAATTTGGAAAACCGGTTTAGTTCCCAGTTCGGAAAGTTTTTAAAGTGAACCGAACCAGTATACATATATACCTAGGGAAAAAAGAGATCATTCAGCGAGCAGGAATCGAACTCACACCATCGCGCAAGAGAGCCAAGATTCTTACCACTATGCTGGCTCACAACTTTACATTTCAAGTGGGAAATAATATATTTATTGCTTACTTTCGATTGTGTACTATATATAACTTCTCAAACACCTTCCCCCAACTCAAACCATAATACATTTCGCAGTTTATGTCTCTCTCACCGAGATCTGTTCAATCGCGGCCGCCAACGTCCATCAACATCGTCGTCTTTCCCGTCCATCAACGTCGTCGACTCCGTCCAACCAATATGTATGTAAATTTGTAGATGAAAGTTTGTGTGTGTGTAGGTGTATAGTATAAATCTATCTGTTTTTGTTCGATCTGTATATAAGTCGATTTGTTTTTGTTCGATCTTTATATAAATCGATCTGTAGATGAAAGTTTTTTTTGGTATTGATCTGTTTGTTTCTCTCCCATATCAATATATGTGTAGGTGTGTATATATATATGGTTTTGAATCTCCGGTCTCTCTCTCTCTGGCGAACTGAACCAACCTCTAAAAATCAATTTCAGTTCTATGGTTCCCTCGAACCGAGTTTTCTCGGTTCACTCAAATATGGCGAAGAACCGAAACGAACCGGTTTCACCCCTACTTCGAACGCTAGATCTCCAGCTTGAAACTTCAACCTTCGCTGTGCAGTGTGCACACTACTGTGACCTGCCCGACAACCCCCGACCCGACCAAATTACCACATGGTCGGTATGGTCGGTTTCATAAGAGTGAATTGGTCAGAAAACCTCAAGTTTTTACCCACCCTTGGTCACTCACTACCCCGTTCATTTTCCCCTTAGGCAGCCAGGGAGCCAAAGAGAGACGATACAGATAACAGATCTCTCAACTCACCCTCAACTCTTAATCTCTCACTTGCGAATCACGATCTCTCAGGCGAGTTAGGCCTTAGTTGTCTCCCTCTCTATCTTGCATTCTCTCAGGCGAGTCAGGCCTTAGTCGTCTCCCTTGGTCGATTCGCCGACTGTGAGTAAGTCGATCTCGTGTGTGTGTGAACACATGTTTGAAGCTTGAAGCCGTTGATCTGGGACATGGTTTTGTTTCCTCTTTTAGTTTCTGTCAACCCTTTAAATCGGCCATTCTTAAAATTTGGGAACTAGATTTTAAGAGTTCAAAAACAGTTCTTGCAAGTGATGTTTTCAACCCGAGTCACCAGACCAACCCATCACCCGACCTAACCTCACCCGATCCCATGTTCGGTTGGAACCCGACTCATAAACGGTCGAGGGTCGTGTGGTGTTCTGAGAAACCCGATGAAAGTTCAGTGAGGCCATACCCGACATGAACCCGAACCCGACCCCGACATATCCCAACTCGTGTGCAGCTCTACAACCTTGTATTATTAGGTGTCTTGGACACAATTGTTAAAAACCTATGGTAGACGATACGTATCTCATCATATATCTTTTTGTTTTCAAATTTTATAATACGATCACGTATCCTACGATATATATGTGTATCATGATTCAGTACCTATCTTACAATTACTTACTGGGAAAAAGTCAAATCTCATTTTAAAAAATGGAACCTCATAGTTTGTTGGTATTATTAGATATAACTATTGTTTAGTTATATATTAATCATGGTTATTGTTGTTGAAGCATAAGTTAGATTAAGGCCTGATTTGGCTAAATTGAAAAAATTGATTTTTTGGTTTTTTTCGTTTTGTCCTTATTCAAATTTTTTTTGCATTTGTTAGTTTTCAGTCTATTTTTTGTGGTTTCTTGGCTTGTCTCAACGAGAGGAATCTAAAAGGTATAAAATTGTTAGCCAAACTTAAAGTTTTGTGAATAAAGACGAAAAATAATCCAAAAAACTAGTTTATTTTGGTTTATTTTCGGTTTTATTCAAAAAACTATTACTTTTAACCATAATTTTATACTATTTGGATTCGTCTCGACGAGATAAATCCAGAAACCACAAAATCTTGACACAAAACTAACAAATGCAAATTTTTTTGAATAAGGACAAAACGAAAAAAACTAAAAACCCAGTTTTTTCAATTTAGCTAAATGAGGCCTAAGTATTTTGACACTTTTAAAAAGTAAAGTCCAAACAAGCCCAACTGACAAAGCCCAAAGATAGAAGATATTATTACAAAATACATGAATATCTAATTTCTAAAAGCTCTAGATTATCTATCTTTTAAAAGCTCTAGAATAACCTTGTGAAATATCTAAAAAACGTTATGAGAATTAGTCACATGTATAATTCTAGAATTTACCTTGAAGTCTATCTTGTATGAAAATATTTTTGGGGAAGAGCCTTTTATGGATTATATAAATAGGGATGGGTTCTAGCCATTTTGTCTCAAGCCAAAAAAAAAAGTTTTGAGTTCAAGTGTAATACAAATAATCTTTTTCCCCACTCGTCTTTACTATTTCTCCTTCTTATCTGGTCCAATTAAATATTATAAACTCCTATTCTTCCAACAACATATCTTAAGGTATGCGAGGAGTGTCCTGGTACAATTTTATACAATGAGAAAACAATACACGACACATATCCCATTTTGAAAACCATGCTCTTGGAAAACTAAACTTCACAGGTTCTAAATGTATGTAGGGGCAATCCATATATTTATCTACGGTAATTTCAGTGTTCTAAAAGTCGGCCAACTATCGGCAACTAGGTCTGGGTCGGGGTCTCACTCAGTCGGCTAGGGCCCAATCGATTGATTTAGTCACTGGCCGACTTAGTCAGGCTCTAGTCGGCGACTAGTCGGCTGGTCACCGTAGTCGTCCAGTCGAAGTAAATCGGGAAATCGGAAAATGTCAGAACAAATCGGGGCAAAAAAGAGAATATGTTAAACTTTTAGGGACGAAATGTAATTTTTTGGATGGGTTTATACCCTAAATCCCCTCTTCCCACCTGATCGACTGCTACTGCTGGTGAGTTGGTGGCTGCTACAGTGCTACTGCTGGTGAGTCGATCTTTTTCTTCTTCCTCACACCGAGTCTCTTCTTCTTCTTCCTCAGACCAGGTAAGCTCTCTCTCGATCTCTCATCCACCTTGCCTCTCTCGATCTCTCATCCACCTTGCCTCTTTCTCCCCCCTTTACTCGTCTCTCTCTCTCTCTCTCTCTCTCTCTCTCTCCATGAATATCAGTCTCCTTGTCTCTATTTTTTGTTTTTTTGTTTTTTTTTTCCACTATTAGACCTCTTTTTTTTTTCAGTATATGAGAGGACTTAAAACTTAAAACTGCTTCTCTTTTTTTTTTTTTTTTGTAACAGTGAAATAATAATTTTGTTAGTGAAAAAACTTTTACAAAAATCAATTGTTTTACTTAGTTTCCTAAATCAAAGGAAAAGAATAAAGTTTGACATCCTGGGTTTTGGGGCCTTATTTCATGTGAATATGTCCCATTACAAATGTATGTTTCCTCAACCAAAATTCAGAGATCCAAAATACAACAAAACTGGTAAGTAATAGAGACTTGAATATATCTTTTTTTCAGTTCATGTCAGCCACACAAACTTAAAAATACCCGCATGAAAGAGATTCAACTTAAAAATTTAAAATACATACGAAATAGACATGGTGAAAAAAAAGATCAAAGTCATAGTTTCGGACTCACCTGATTCAATAGCAGTCCGCACCTTCGCACTACCTTGTTGTGGAGAGAAGGGGAAAAACGAACCGTACCCACGAAGCAGATTAGAGTAGCAGAGAGAGAGAGAGAGAGCGAGAGAAGCCGTGTATGAGAGGAGGGAGCAAAAGAGATATTTGCCCAGAATTCACGTGGGTTTACGAAGGCCACGTTGCCTTCTGCTTTTGAGAAAGAACCCACGAAGTCACGCACCCACCCGCACATGAAGTCCCCTTGTGCAAATCAAAAGACGATTCTAACCCTCCCATTTACACTTGAAGGTGGAAACTAAGAGGATCCAATTGGAAAAATCGTGCCAAAGTGGGAGGCCGATGGAATCAGATTTTAGCTTCTTTTATGGTTTCTGGATAGAAATTAAGGGGTTCACGTTCATCAAATCCTATAAAAATCTTCTGCTATGCCTTTGAAGTTTAAACTCTTAATAAATGTTAACCGTTTTAAGTGTTTGGTTAGAGAGTACATGCATGCATGTTTGGCACTTGGCAGCGCATTACAACAATTATTAGCTCAAGTTCTTTTCACTTTTCATTGAGTGAAAATTATAAAGAATTCAGTGTGGAAGACAAAAATTACTTTTATGATGGTTTATCTGGTATTTTGTAGGTGGTTTGCGTGCCATTTTATCAGATCCAAACAAGCTGGTTGTGGCTGTTGGTGGTGTGACGGCTCTTGCAGCAAGGATCTTCATGAGAAGGTAGTGGTCTCAAGCAATCAATTTGTTGTTTTCCCGATGGATTCCCTCGAGGAAGTGAATTATGAAAAGAACGCCAATTATATTTTACTTTTATTATTTCACGGAACTCTCGTGCAATGTCCTGATGCTAGAAGTATACTTGCGTGCATGTTCTCGCCATGATTACCATTCCAATGCAAATGAAACAATGATAATGTGGTAGTGATTGCAGTTAGATGAGGATTGTTACTATCTCCATTGTCTGTATGCCATGGTATTGCTCATTCAAGTATACTTGCATGCATTTTCTTGCGTGCATGTTCTCACAAATTTGTTGAGTGTTTCTTTCTCTTTTTTCCTACAAAGCATTGTTTTTCATTTTCTCTCTTGTACCTATTAGAAAATAACATTTTGTTTTGCTCTATTTTAGGGAGTTGATAATAGCCTTCGTCGCTTTAGAGAAGGAAAATGTAGTGTTTTCCTCCATGTTAGAGGACATCTACATCTACAGTTGGGGAAGTGAAGTTTATAAACTCGAAGTGCTGGGGTACTGTAGTTCTGTTCAAGAAGTCCACGAAGAAGTTCAAGGAAAATCAGCTAGACTTTCCAGGATAAAGTAATAGGGACGGCTATGGAGGTCGTGGTCCAAATTTTAAATGAGCTCAATACGAAGGTAGCATCTAAGGAGGTGGACGAGTTGCTGGATGAAGCAAAAAATGGAAAATGGTGATAAGTTATCATAGAAGTTTTTTCCGTGAGGGTTATTGTGTACACAACTAACGTCTCTCATGTTTTCAAATGTAGGAATGACACGACTGAGTTGTTTCAACACCCTCTCTTTTTGGACACAAGCCAGCGTATCACCCTTATTAGCCGGACCAGTTCGTACTTGTTGTGTCCAACCCCACCCAAAACTACGAGGCCTGACATTGTTGTTGCTGCTTCTGCACTGAAGAATGCAATTCCGGCACAACTTCCATATATCAAAAATGGACGGAGAAATAACCGTAGATAAATGACAGTTTAATTCTCGGCATATACGATCGTCGTCGGTTCATTCAGTGTGTAGGTTATCTTAGGAACGTGATTCAACATTGGAATGAAGACAAGACTGATACTATAGCGGTAAGAATGCTCTCATTTGCCGATTAAAAAAAAAAAAAAAGAATGCTCTTCGTTTTTTTCTTATCCTCTTTCATAATTCATGGTTACTTTTATCATTTCTATCAACTAATCAAGTTGGTCTTTCTCTGCAGAGTTCTTGGAACAACAGCTTGCCAAAGTTCGTCCACGACTTGGAGGAAAGACTCAATCTCTGCTGCATCCTTTTTAAGATGCAATGAGATGCGAAAGTCACCAGTTGGAAGTGAGGTATGCTCCTTGAATTTTTTTGACTTGTTTTCTCTTTTCATCTAAGCTTTAACTAACACACAAAAAAGAAGAAGAAAGAAGTAAAAACTCATACTTTTGTAGGAGTTGAGAATTCAAGCGTAGCACAAAAGTATGAGTTTTTACTTCTTTCTTCTTCTTTTTTGTGTGTTAGTTAAAGCTTAGATAAAAAGAGAGAACAAGTCAAAAAATTCAAGGAGCATACCTCACTTCCAACTGGTGACTTTCGCATCTCATTGCATCTTAAAAAGGATGCAGCAGAGATTGAGTCTTTCCTCCAAGTCGTGGACAAACTTTGGCAAGCTGTTGTTCCAAGAACTCTGCAGAGAAAGACCAACTTGATTAGTTGATAGAAATGATATAAGTAACCATGAATTATGAAAGAGGATAAGAAAAAAACAAAGAGCATTCTTTTTTCTTTTTTTTTTTAATCGGTAAATGAGGGCATTCTTATAGTATTAGTCTTGTCTTCATTCCAATGTTGAATCACATTCCTAAGATACCCTACACACTGAATGAATTGACGACAATCGTATATGTCAGGAATTAAACTGTCATTTATTTCCGGTTATTTCTCCGTCCATTTTATGATATATGGAAGTTGTTCCGGAATTGCATTCTTCAATGCAAAAGCAGCAACAACAATGTTAGGCCTCGTAGTTTTGGGTGGGGTAGGACACAACAAGTACGAACTGGTCCGGCTAATAAGGGTGATACGCTAGCTTGTGTCCAAAAAGAGAGGGTGTTGAAACAACTCGGTCGTGTCATTCCTAGATTTGAAAACATGGGAGACGTTAGTTGTGTACACAATAACCCTCAAGGAAAAAACTTCTATGATAACTTATCACCATTTTCCATTTTTTGCTTCATCCAGCAAGTCTTCCACCTCCTTAGATGCTACCTTCGTATTGAGCTCATTTAAAATTTGGACCACGACCTCCATAGCCGTCCCTATTACTTTATCCTGGAAAGTCTGGCTGATTTTCCTTGAACTTCTTCGTGAACTTCTTGAACAGAACTACAGTACCCTAGCACTTCGAGTTTATAAACTTCACTTCCCCAGCTGTAGATGTCCTCTAACATGGAGGAAAACACTACATTTTCTTGGTGTTTTTCTAGGATTTGGATTTATGCGGTGCGCTGGAAGAATTTATTTTTCGTGGATGCCTTTTGTTGAGCACCAAAGAAGAGGTGTAATCCCTATAGGCTTTGGTAGGTCCATCATCTATCACCTTGATTTTCTTTTGGAAGCTGAAACTATGTCCATAGACTTGAAAAGTAGATAATGTAGTTAGTATATTTTCCTCCCTGATTAAAAGAAAAGTTTATTATCTTCTCATACAAATAAAATAAAGTTTTTTTTCCCCCTTTCTGAATATGGTACTTTTTTCCTCTTCCTCTCTAATGAGTAATGACCAATTTCTTTTCAACTAGGCAAAGATGGTAGCTAATGCAACCGTTGTTAACAGTTACGGTTTTGAACCACCACTCTGAAACACATAACGTCAGCTTCCTGTCATTTATTTTTTTTGTCTCTTGAATCTTTATACATGCATGTGGTGTTAATAATGGCGTATGAGGTTGCTAATTTATTTGCAGATATCCCCTTACTGCATCTTGGCTAGGCTAAAATTAAATGCTACTGTTTCTCCCTTATTATTTTGAATGACATGAAGTTTGGGTTCCATTGATTTTGTCCTAAAAGTGAACATAGAGAGAACTTTTTGTTTACAACTAAACAGATTGTTATGTTGATAATTTTCTATGTTTTTGCGCCATTTGATGGCTTTTTGTATGGATTAATGAACAAGACTAAATTGTTTGTTTTAAGGATACTTCCATGGTGCATCTGTTTTTTCTGTGTTCGTTTTGTTTTGGCTGATGAACGTGTTGCGCTGAAGTGGTGTTAAAAGGCTATCTACAATTTGGTTCATCAACAACAATAGTTGCAGTGTTTTTAAATAACTCGGGTGGTGGAGGCTCATTTGAGTTCGGCTGTCTCTCGAATTCAAGAAGAAAATTGTTAGGTTTTGCTTTAGAGCTTGGTAAGGTAGCTCTTTTGCATCATTTTTTGAGAATAATATTATTTTCCTTTTTCATTCAATGAGGTGCAAGCTGGTTTAGCTGCATCTTTAAGCTTTATAACCTTTGAGACATACTATTAATAAACAATTATTCTAGCAGCTCTTGACCAAGCTTGTTCCTCTTAACTTTTTTTGGTGACTTTTTGCACTTTCTGGTTGTCTTTAGTCAATTTTTTCCCGCATTTATTAGTTTTGCGTTGCTCTGCAGTGGTGAACATGTGTTTTTTCTACTCTTACCTTCTTTCGTTTTCTGATTTTGTTGTCTATTTTTTTTTCTCTCTCTTTATACTACTTTCAAATGCTCTTTTTTGGACTACAAAGGCACAAGCAAACTAAAATCACTTCCATTTAAGTTGCTTAGAGGTATTATGCAATTGGCATCTTTCATTGGGTTTGTTTTGTTAAAAGTTGGAGAGCAGTAGAGCACACATATTGTTCATGCTGTTTAAATGCTAGAACCATTTTGGCATCTGCTTCACATGTTAATCTGTCAAACCTGTGTTATTTCCAAAGCTGAGAGACCCCTTGTCTAGTCAACAATCAATTATTTATCTTCTCACTCTGTCATAGGGGTTCTGATGCATGATGCATATATGAATACCATGCTAGGATATGCTAATAGCATATGCACAGTTGATAGTGGTATTCAGATTGATGCTGTAAAGGCGTCGCTAACGAGAACCCTCAACAACCTCAATAAAAAATTAAAAAATTTCAAGGTGCATTGGGTTCTAGCCTTTATGTGCCTCTTTTTTTTCTTTCCAGTTTTGGACCAATATCTTGAAATTATTTTCCTTTTGAATTTTTGGCTGTTTATTTGTACTTTCATCTTTTTGGCAATAATCATTTGTTTGTTGACATATGCGTTGAGTAAACAAGATGGAAAGCAAATTCTTTTCCTTAAAATCTTTTCATGGTGGTGGTGGATGCATACATACTCTGTGCAGATATTATGGATGTAGAGGTAGGGTATTAGTTTTCTCCCGTTTGGAAGTTATTTGGTTCTGAAGTGGTGCTAGGGTATTTCCCCCTTGTCCTTGCATTTGAAGAAACCACAACTAGAAGGATGAATCATTGGGTCTTGTTTTTCCCATTGCAAGAGAAAGATATTACCTTAAGTGGTGAACATGTATGGGCGGGCTTGACATGTATTTTTTCTTTCAAAGTACCAAATCCAGAGTTTGAGGGACAAACAAAGGTACTCGTCTTTAATTTTTTTGGTCAGTGAAATATGATAAGAAAAGGAATCAAGGGAATGGCATCCTTTTGAGAAAAAAGACCACCTTTCAAAAGGCCAAATACCTTGTTAATCCAAAAGCTCTAAAAGGTCTGAGAATTGGTTAGAGGAGTGGAAAGTGATTGCAGTTTCATTTCCACGTTGATGATAGCTGATGCTTTGGTTCATCAATGATGAGATTAAGATACCAAACTATCCCTTTTTGCTGATAATGTCATATTAATGCTTATTATGTCTGTCCTCGAAAGACAAGGTTGGGAAATCAAGAGGTAAGGAAAGTGGTTGATCAATCTGTTCAAGTGTATCTTACGGAAAACTTGGAGTTGCATCCAGCTGTACTTGATTCAATCCTTTCCAAATCCCTAAATGCACTAAATGTAAAATAACTCATTAGATTTGTTTTAGCAGTTCATTCAGATGCGTAATTCATTGTGTCTATTTGCAATAGCCATTGTCTGCATTTTGTCTCGCTTGTCATGCCTGTTAATCCCTATTTAGGCAGCGCTAGAGGCAAAGTGGGCGAGGAAACTCGTGAGATGTAAGAGTGTTGTAAAATCCTCATCTCTTCCAGGAAAGCTTGCTGATTGCTCAGCCACAAATCCTGAGGAAGCTGGTAAGTTCCAGAATAACATCAGTCGTTATTCTGTAAAGTTGATACAGTCTCAATGAAGCAGAAACTTTACTTCGTTTCTCAATTATTCTGAATCTCCAAACAAATGGGAATGGTCAATTTACTCAAATGCTGGTCACCTAATTCATGTTGAGTGCCCAAATACAATCCCAACGGTAATTGTTCACCATAAGTCAGTATAATTTTTAAAGAGCATGCTCTAGGATATCTCCCACATTATGTGATTTCATGAACTAACTTTGTCATACATAACAAAACAATTTGACAAAACCCACACTTGGCTTAGGATCATCTAATTTGTTGATTTATGGAAAGGTTTTGTCAGGGTTTGGAGTTTATATTTTATTTTTGGCAGAGATATTCATTGTTGAAGGAGATTCAGCTGGTGGTAGCACAAAACAAGGTCGTAACAGGTGCTTCCAGGTAAAATTTTGCAGCTTCTTGTGGATGACAGTATATCATACTGCTCTTTCCAAGCTCTGTGTAGATCATCTTTTTTTTAAGGAGAAAAAACTTCTAGTCAATAGTTGACTTGATTGATTTAGGTATTCTTGGTGCAATAGTTCCCGAACAAATTTTCCTCCTTTGCGACCTTGGTTGCCGAAGTAAACAGATGTGACAAGAAGAATTTGATGCTCTATTAGTTCAGTGATGCTTGATGAGCCTTGCTTTTGGCTGATGTACTTTCCCTGTGATTTTGGAAGCAGACAAGCAGTGTGCATATCACATGATCTGTATTATGATACTTGTCATGCTTCGTGTCAACACGGTGCAAAATGTTCTTTGTGATCAATATGTGCACAATCAGGGAAAAGGATATGAAATGGCAAGTGCAGAACATATGGTTAGTCTTGTTCCTTGTAAAAAGACAATGAGGAAAATTTTATGGTTTTCGCTGTGGAATCCAACTACGTACATACATATCCTTTTCGCTCGGTGCTTCTTCAGTTGTATAGTTTTGTATTCAAGTTTCATGTAAAAAATTAACCCCCTGCAATTACAGTACTTATGCAGGGATGTTTGTATTCGTACATTTTGATAAGTACCTAGAGTTGAGTTCTATCTGTTGGTTTATAGTGAAAAAAAATTAGTTTTTGACCACCTCAGGTAGAATCATGAGTTCACAGTTCATCTCATGTTAACTTCCTCACTTGAACTATCATAAATGCATGGACTTGGGTAATGAGTAGCGTACATGTCGATCGGTTATGGCTAGGATCAGGTTGTAAAACTGTACCTTCTAAAAATGTGGAGTCATGCAATGTGTAGGTTTGACAGTTAGAGAAAGAAATGCAGAAATTTGTGAGATTGGTAATCTATAATGACAAGGTCTCCAGGATTCCTTTTGTGAGTTGCATACTTGCGTTCATTCGCCCCTTGTTTCGTACTTTGAGCCTTATTAGTTGTGAACGACGTCGGTTTTGGTAGAATGGGTTGTGAGACTTATTCAAATGCTAACAAAAAAACACGACGCCTATCATCCGCCAATGAGCACAATGCGACGTGCGTAGCATGTCGGGATAATACTAGTAATACCATAAGCCAATTCAAGTCTCATTTGTCAACGTTGGAAGCCATTCATGTTTTCTATACTTATAAACTTTCGGCAGAGCACCACGTAGTCCGGTTATTGATATCAACCTTGATAGCATCAAATAAGTATATACTTGGCAGTGCCTGTGTAGATATATCTGCAGATTACTAGATTTATTTTCTGGCCTGGCCCAGACTTGAATGGTTCTGCTGGTGTCTTGTGTTCCTAAAAAGGAAGGTGCTCTTGGTTTTTTGAATCTCAGTGAATGAAACATTGCTGCTACGTCAAGACACTGGTGAGCATTTGCAAGAAGCTAAATGCGATAAAAAATAAAAAAACCAGAACCTATGGCATTTGAAAATTCCTCCTAATAAATCAGAATCTATTTTGTGTATGTAAAGCGTAGTGTTTTCTAATGTAGGTTTGATTTGGTACGGAAATGCCTAGCAAGTTATTTGTGGTGAATTTGCTTTGATTTTGTGGTGTTTAAGTTTTTTTCCCAGTTCAATCTGCACTTCTGATTTTGATTACTATTTTTCATGTGTTTATATCTACTGTGTGTTTGTGTGTATACAGTCTGAACATGTGCTGTCTCCATAACTGCATTACCACCGTGTGAATTGGTTTATGTGCTTCATGCTTAACAATGTTTTTGGGCTACTGATTAATTATCCTAAGATTAGGGACAGCATTGTCCAAATCCTGAGCTTCCAATCACTTTTTTTTTTTTTTTTTTTTATAGAGCTTTCCACTGGATTTTTTGAATAATCGATCCACCCCACAAATTGTTGAAAGAGGTTTTGTTTGGTGGACTAAACAATTAGGCAAATTTCCGCAGATGTCAAGAACAGGGAAAACTTTTGTCCCCAGATTTCAAGAACAGGGAAATATGGCTTAAGAAGATAGTTTTAGACAGTAAACTTGATTGGTACTCCCTGTTTTACGAGGAGTTTGTTGCGTTTCAATTCTTCATCGCATGATCCAAATTTTTGCCACGACTTGTTTTTTTTATTGATGGCTCGTTCTTATTTTTCTTCATACATGTTGACGCTTCCGTGGAGTATCCTGCAGGTCTACTTCCATTGATGGCTCGCTCAATTTACAAAATACTTCACTCAATTTTGATTCATTTGGGTAGTACACCCAGACGAGAGAAACTTATTTACGGATGTGGCGCATGTTTGCGACATTGGCTTTTGTGGGTCCCACCAAGCATACATTGCAATAATTTGAACCGTTCATCTTGTAGGGTCTGTAAAATAATGTATTCACGCCAAAATCAGCTTGATCGGACATCGATAGGTATGTCAAAAGTTGAATTTTGGTTTAAAAAATGGACGGTCTGAATTCTATCCATGACCGTCTGTTTTCTAAATTAAAATTCAACTTTTGACATACATATCGATGTCCGATCGATTAAGCTAATTTTTTGCATGCGGGCCCTACAAGATGAACGGTCAGATTATTGCAATGATCGCACGGTAGGACTCACATGCTATTACGATGGTTGGTTTGTCGTCGAACATTCTGTTGGTTTGTTTAAGAAGATCTAATAGCCTTTTGCTTTACATCTCATGTGTACTAATTTTAATAAGAACCAAAGTTCCTAATATCAAAAATATCTCCCGTTAGTTTATAGAAAAAGTAACATGCCTAAAAATCTACCCTCAAACATCAGTGACCCGTATGATCTTCCACCTGGACATGGGAAGAACATTTTAGCATTGTATTGTTTGTCGGGTGGAATGTGGTGGTCGACTCATGTTGATACTAGACGTTTCAATGTGCCAAAAGGCACGAGACTTTGCTAGATGGATCTAAGTCGAAATACCATAATTTTCGAACCGTGACTTTAGCCATAGACAGGGGCGGATCCAATGTAGGCACAGGGGGGTCGCGTGATCCCCTGAAAAGTAAGTAATACTATATACTCTTTCCGTCCCGAATTGTTGGTCCTACTTTGGGAATTCAACTTTTTATGAAAAGTACCAAAAAAGGAAAGAAGTACACACTTTTCTTTGTCAACTTTTTAAAATAACCATATGTCTTGGGACAGCAAAAAAAGTAAAGAAGAACCAACAATTTGGGACGGATGGAGTATATATTAGCACGGAATATGGCAAATGTAATTCAGTGTTCCAGTGGTTAGGGGTTGGCCTTCCGCTTGAGGGACCCGTGTTTGACTGTCGACGCCTACACTCGCTTGTGTTGTTTTTAAAGGTTAAACAAAAACACGTAATATATATTGTATAGTCCAAAAACTAGTGGTGTACCGTCATGGTGGTTTGAGCTTCGATTCCCGCTTCCTATGTTCTTCTTTTTTGTTATTTAAATGGTTAAAAAATATTTCTCGCCACACAATTTTGAGTGTCTTGAGTCTCAAACCCACCCCAAAACTAACTTATGTTGCATTGGTACCACAAAGGCAATTATAATTCTCTACCGCATGAGCTAGCCACAACGATATGTTGTTCTCAATGGTCTTTTTTCAGCACATATTGGAGTAGGACTTAAGAAAAAGTATATATACCCCTCACCAATGCCTAATGAAAAAAAAAAAAAAACCACCCAAGGCAAGGAGGACGAAGGCACTAAATAATCTCTCGTCGACAACCGTCCACAATATTATTGTTCCTGTGTCCTTGTCTAGGGATGACAATCATACTCGCCCTACCCCGAACCCTCCCAGTCTCGCTCCTAACATGAAGGGTTTTTCTTTTAATTTTTTGGGTAATGGGTAAGGTTAGGGTGGGAAAAATGAAAACCTGACCGGGTTAGGGTGGGGTTAGGGGTGGTGATATCCCGCCCCAATATATATTTAGGGTTACTTCAGATCATATTTCTTCTTCTTTTTATTTTTTTTTGGCAATAGCTTGTGATGATTGGAGCAGAGATGTGCTTATGATAATGATTGCCTAGGATTGAATATGTAAGATAATTGAAAGGGGAAAAGGAATGGGTCAGGGCGGGTAGGGTAGGGTGGGGTAGGGTAAACCTAATCCCCGACAGAGTAGGGTATAAGGGTAGATTTTTATTACACGGTCAGGGTAGGGGCTATGGGAGTTTGCCAAATTTAGGGTAGGGGCAGATCAAAACTTACCCTTACCTGCCCCATTGCCATCTCTATCCCAGTCATACACAAAACCATGAAAAATTATTCAGTATACAGAGTCCACAACATCCTTGTATATCACACATTTATGAGGGATCCGATATTAATTGTGTGGAACCCATATAATTCAAGAAAATTGTTGGGGAACCACATGATGGCGTATCGAATAACTAGTCCAAATTTGGGATCCGGGAGTATTAGAGGGTGCTCGTGTAGTACGGTATCTGAGTTATTGATCTCAACAATTAACAGCTTGGATTTCATTTTAGCAATGGGCAATTCGGAGCTGCAATCAAGACTTGTGGAGATGAAATCAAAACGGTTAAAACATATTCGACGACTCGGATGCACTACATGTGCACCCTACAGTGGTGCCACCCCTGTTTCTCGAAAACCGTGGGCAGAGTCGTTCTGTTTCTTTTGGTGCAAGTTGTCCAAGAAACCGCGTGCCCCAATTGCGACTCGTTTCCTAACGCCCATTGAAATGGTTCAAAGTCCAAAGACGATGACAGCCGCCTTTAAATTCTCTCATTAAAAACTGATTTCTCCCCATTAACAAAACCAATTTTTTCCCTCAAACTCGCAACCACAGCAAAAAAGATGTGCGTAGGGCTTCACAAGAACGAGAGAGAGCGGCTGAGGATCAAGTCGTTTTATCTCCGGCTATCGGTTTCGAAAACCCGTAAAAACCCCTTACCGGATTCCCTCACCCTCCACTACCTCCCTCGCATCAACGGCAATCCACTGGACATAGACGGGGCCACCATCCGACCCGATTCGCCCGCCTTCGTCACTCTCCACCGGGTAGTATCGGCATCCTCAGATAAACCGGTGTTCGGGAGCAGAGAGCTGGTGAGGGCAAGCGAAGGGGTGAGGTTCGATGTATACTTTGGAGAAGAGAAGTTGGTGAGGGGTGTGTTTGGGAGAGATGGAGGAGGGGAGTGGAAGGTGGAGTGCAAGTGTGTTTTGGAGAGAGAGGTGGTTGGGATGGAGGTTAAGGCGGCGGAGGTTTTGGTGGAGGCGGAGGGAATGGTTGTGATGAGTGAGAAGGTGGCGGTGGCGGTGAGGAGGAAGAGGAGGAGCAGCGGGGATGTGGGTTGGTTTCAGGGGTTGGAGGAGATACCGGAGGGGAGAGAGGAGGATGAATTGGAAGGGTGTTGTTGTTGTGAGGAGGAGAGAGAGGGGGGATCGGACGGTGGAGATTGCGGAGGGGAGGAGGAAAGGGATGGGAAGTGTGGAGAGGTGGCGGAGGTGGAGATGGAAGGAGTGAGATTGGCCGCGGAGGTTGGGGTTTGGGTGGTGTGTTTGGGAGTTGGGTATTTGGTTAGATCTAGTTTGAGTCGGATAAAATTATTGTGAGGGGAAATAACGCACAACGATTTTTTGTGTATCCAATTTTGGCTTTTGAAAGTTTTTATTTTTTTTACTCCGTATTTTTTGATAGAAGTGAGAAGTTATATTGATGCAAGCCTAATGACACTTACAATATGAAAGTCATGATAAATATTTTGGACAAAGTCAAACTAATCGTCCAATTGAGAAGTTGTATTGATGCAAGCCTAACGGCATTTACAATAGCCAAACTAATCGTCTAATTGATACAAAACAAGAAAAATACTCCCTCCGTCCTCAAATTTTGGTCCATTGTTCTATTTTAACCGGATAAAAGACTAGTTATAACTTTAAATCGATAATGAATTTTATATTCAATATGGATCTTGTTTGATAGATCTCAATTAAATCTATAAGATAATATTTTCGAAATCATGTAAAAAAAAATGTAAATTATGAGATATAACCAATTGAAAAGTGGTACGAATTTCCAAAATGGACAAATAAATTGGGACAGAGGGAGTAGTAAAATACAAGGCGATTGATGTCATTAATTTATCCTATCCCTAGCATAGCCTGACGATCAGACAAACTCCAACCAAGTATAAACGCACTAGTAAACGTATTTATGAAAGTTATTAGTACTACACATTTTTGTAGTAAGACTTTTGTTTGAACTGCATTAAATTTGTAGTAAGACATCAATGCTCATTTTACAATGCGGACATATACCAAGAGACAGATCTTGTTCTGCTTGTGGGCACTCTCCTGTGGATTCTTGACATATTGCACAAATTTTTGGATAAACCTGGGCGTACAGAAAAACTTGTACATAAAATGTACAAATCGCGTTCAGGGACCCACTTTTGGGTTCCACAAGAGTGATCCGAACCGTTCATTTTTCTTAAAACATTTTTTCGAGTGGGCCCACCAAAAATCAGCTCGATCGGACGGTTAAAAGTGCTTGAACCAAAGTCCCACCGTTCCAAATCAAATGAAACGGTGGGACTTTGGCTCAAGCACTTATAACCGTCCGATCGAGCTGATTTTTGGTGGGCCCACTCGAAAAAATGTTTTAAGAAAAATGAACGGTTCGGATCACTCTTGTGGGACCCAAAAGTGGGTCCCCGAACGCGATTTGTACATTTTCTGTACCAATTTTTTTGTACCCCCAGCAGGGTCCCAAATTTTTCACTACTATTTTTTTTTTTTTTTGATAGATCAGTTTAAGCTCTTAAATATCTCTTCTTGATTGAGAAAACTTTTCTTCCCTTGCCATTTTCTAAGATTACCCAAAGACTCTTACGTACTCAGATCTTTGTAACTGAAACACCATTTGCATATCTTTGATGTGCGAATAGGCACCGATTTGTCATGTTCATAGTCATTGCAATCAGTATTCTCTCCGTCCCAAATTTTTTTGTCCGGTTTTTAACATGACATTGGGTCAGCCCCTCCGAATTCAGCCCTATACTTCATCCGAATTCAGCCCTATACTTCTTCAGAAGCCCAGTTATTTGGGCCATGACTTGTGCTTATTATTGACCCATGAAAGTTTCCAACATTTGAAGTTTGTTCTTAAGGCCCAAAAGTAAACTGCTTACTCTCTGGGGGATAATGATAAAGATTGATAGTTTAAGAGGGTGTAAAGTGCAATTTGTCCAGAGTGGCGCGGCACTAAGCCCGAAAAGGTACGAAAATCGAGAATTCCAGGGAAAGGGTTTTACATTTTCCGGTTCCATCGCCGGCGCACCGTAGATGCTACCCTCACCTCCGGCGAGCAAATGATCTCTCTCACTCTCACTCCTCTCTCTGCTACTTCCCTCTCCTTCAAACCACTGTTCTCAAATCTCAGACCTCAACATTCGTACCATCACAAGAAAAATCCCAACCAGGTACCAAACCCCTTGAATCCTCTCTCTTTCTTTCTCTACAAGTTTGTGCATGTATATAGTATTGTATACGAGCCTCAACCATGATTATTTGTTTTCAATTTTTTCCATAGAGAAGGTTGAGAAATGGGACGTGCAAGGCGGAGTTGTCCCAAGACGCACCAATCGCCGTCGCAATCGGCGCTTGCATTCTGAATTCGCTTTTGTTTCCGATCACTAAGGGTCCTGATGACGAAGAAGGAGAGTCCTTGATCGATTCGACCGATACGAGGTTCGCTGTTATGGGGATCATAAGTTTCATCCCTTACTTCAATTGGCTGGTGAGACCTTTTAACCTAACTTTATACCTACGTGCATGAATCTTCGAAGTTCATTTCTGATCTGGTGTGTTCTTTTTTGTTTTACTTCTGTTTTGATTGATAGAGTTGGGTGTTTGCTTGGTTGGATACCGGGAAGCGGCGTTATGCCGTGTATGCACTTGTTTACTTGGCTCCCTACTTGAGGTTCGAATCTTATCTTCTAGATTTCTAGATTTCAACTTCCCTATTCAAATGGCTCTTGTCTGACATTACTTAAGTGTGTTGCATTTGAATTGGAGTATGTTTGGTTGAATGGAAGACAGAGGTTCTAATCAGTAATCATAGAATACTGATAACTTGGTAATTGGCTAATGAATACACTCAAAAGAATAAAGACGGCAGAGTTGAGCTGAGAGGTTTCTGTAATTGTGTCTATCCCAAACGTAGCACATTTTATTTTTAGGGCATGGGGCAATAGGATACTAATACTATGTTCCATATGACCCTGGTTCTTGGTGACATGTTCATGTTCTCCCTCCTACTCTAGAAAAAGAAAGATTAAGATAATTCTAAATGCTCGGAAATCATGCAATTGAGCAGTAGGAATGATATCAAGAAATCCTCAGTCTTTCGCATTCTGTTATCCTATTTTCTTTTACTCATGGTTTTCCCTGATAGCCAAAGAAGGGACATTTCTTTTCCGTTTCGCCTCATTATATCAATAAATCCATGAACCAAGCAAAGCATGTTTTCTAGATTCATAGTTCTTTCATGCACTGTCGGCTCCCCTGATCGGGAGCCAAGCCATGCTGTAATGCATATAGAATCTGAACTTAGTGTTTGAACTTCTAGATTCATAGTTCTTTCATTAGAGTCAGCCTACTATGGGCTCTCTAGCATTTAGATTTATTTGTCTATCAAAATTTTCTAGTTTCAGTCAAGCAGTGTACTTTTCTTTAGGAATGTCAACTGCTAGAACAGTCACATTTGCAATAGTTCTGTTTTGAACCTTTTGGGTTCCGAATTTGTTAAATAATTTACATTCCATAGTCCCTTAAATTGCTTGAGATATCAGAGCCCTTTCTCTCTCTCTCTCTCTCTCTGGTGATGATAACTGTATTTGCATGTTGGACAAATATACTGGCATAGTGGGATGGCAACAGTAACATCTTTAAGCATAACATGATTAAAGTAAGGTTTATTACTGGAAATAGTAACGTATCATTTCCGATATCATAAGTCCGTTATTGTTCTTTTATCGAAGAACATGGAGTTGATCATAGAGAGCCTGGTAAGTAGGGCCATTCAGGGCGTCTTTTATGGCAGTTTGAGCAAATATGCAAGTTATCAGGGTACAGGATTCAAGTACTTCTGTATCTATTGATTTTGATATGAAGTCTCTTCTCTTTCCAGCTCAAATTTGTCTCTGTCGCCCGAGGAGAGCTGGCTGCCTATTGCTAGCATTGTCTTCTGCATTATACATATTCAGGTGGATTTTTTCTCCTCCTTACTACTACTACTACTACTTTTTTTTTTTTTTTTTTTGAGGAAGCATCCTCCCTTACCATACTGTCTCGCTTATTAAGCAGCAATAATCTATCTCATAAATCACCCAACTGTTTGGTAGTCTTGATTCATAATTGTTCTTTTATTTGCAGCTAGAAGTGAGTATTAAAAATGGAGATTTAGAAGGATTTCAGTTCTTTAGTGAGGCCGCAAAGACTCTTTCATCAGTCGCAAGAAAGACTGAAACTCATTCAGACGGCCATGAAAAAGTCTCCGACGAGGTATTGATCAATTGACCCAGTGCTTGATATACATTCACAGTTAATTAGTATGCTAGCGATGCCTGATCCATTGTTTGAATTTTCCTACCAAGGTGACACCGAAGGACTACATGAACCTGCCTTCTGCTGAAGAAGAGTCGAGGAATGAGATTCGGGGGTGGGGAGTTCGTCAAAAGCCTTTACAGGATCCTGAGCACTTGAACAAAGAGGAAGATGGTAATGATGGAAAGAAACAGTAGAAGGTATAGATGTGCAACTGGAGGTTGGCTGGAAATGAAATCCGAAAGTATTTGAGATGGATCGGATTCTTGTATACACAATCATGTAAGAACTGCGAAAAAAGATGGGAAAAAACATCGACGGGGGAGACAATTGCAGGGAGAGGTTCAAACTTATTTTAGATCAGCTTTACTTCAAAATTGAACTATGAATGCAGAATTGCGTGGGTGTGACCAAAAGTTTAGGTAGTTTGAACTGTGATGGTGAATGTATGTGTTTGTTGGTTTTATATTTAACTCATCACATGTTTGTTTTTGTTTTCGAAACTCAATTCAAATATAGAGGCAAATCTCAATTCAAATATCGAGGTAAAAGATTTGCATGAACTCAAGATCATTGGCCCAAAATATTGTTTTTTCCTCTAAAATTGTTCTTGCATATATTACACACGAGGAATTTATGTGGATATATTACAGTTCGGATAGAATTTGTATCGGGTACAAATATTGTACATAAAATCGAGCCAAAACCATAATCGCTGATGTTTTGGAATTAAAAATAAAAAAATTGGATCCACAATTCAAAAAAATTCATGTAAGAACTGCCTCCCTCGGGTGCGAATTGGTCCATCTGTCAAAAAATTAGAAGAGGAAACGCAGAAGGCATGATTTGCATTATGCACCATACGATGTAGAGCATCATTCTGGCTTGGGACTTGGGTGTAAGCTTGAGTTTGTTAGGTTAGGATATGTGGAACTATTTATTGAGAGTACCGCTTGTCTGTTTGTGCGGTAAAGGAGTAATTCTTCAGTAACCCGAGTATCGCTACATGATGCTCCAGACCACTTTAAAAACGCTAAGGTCTCACGAAAAATATGTGGTTGTAAAGTGGTCCGGAGCACAACGTAGCGGAGCTCCTGGACTATTGAATAATGTCACGTGGTTATCTATTTTTCTATTCTATAATATAGAAAGAGAGCGCCAATTGATATGAATAAATTTTTGAAGCTCCGTCACAAAAATGATTTCCGATATTGGCCGTATGAAAAAAATTATATTTCGCAATTGTTTTCACTATAACATTAATTAACCGTTAGGACAAAATAGTAAAATCACTTGAATTCAACCACTCACCAAAAATAAACTACCCACCCCATACAAAAAAACTACCCACTTCCCCACTCCCTCTCAATAGATTTACACTTACACACGTCCTCTAGTAACTTATAAGGGGGAAGTTTTGACGTTGCATCTTCGCTCTCTCTCTCTCTCTCTCTCTCTCTCCTGTATCAGTTTCCCTGTATTTCATTTCTAGCATTGCTGTAATTGCTGCTGAGATCAATAAAACAGTCACCATTCTTCCATTTCCATTACGCGAGTTTCTGAAAGGTCGTTACATTAGTGATAGTAAGCAATTGGCCTCTCTCTCTCTCTCTCTCTCTCTCTCTCTCAGGCTTGAAACTTGGAACCCTAACGATCAAGGCCATGGGAGAAAACACAGACACGAATTCGAAGCTTGTAGTACTCTATGCAGCGAGCGCCGCATTAAGTTGTCTTGTGTTGTTCGCTGGACTTTGGCACCTCGACTCCTCCAAAAGAGCCCTCGAAAAAAAAAAGAAGGAACTCTCCAGGCGGTTGAATCGTCCTCTCATTCACACCAATCCTTATGAGGCAATTCCATCTCTCTCTCAATTTCTCTCTTATTTTCCGTTACTGGTCAAATTTTCTGTTATGAACCCAATTTCTGCGGGACGTGCGTGCTATTTGAGTATGTAAAGCCTAAAATGCTCACGTTTACGTATGGCCGTACCACTTGTATTTTTACCTTATTGATTGACTAAATGTAGAGTATTTCATAATGTATGTTCATAGCCTCATAGGTATATATTGCCATTTGCTAGGTCTAAGGAGGGAGGAAACGAGGTTAAATACTTCACAAAAATTTGTTCGGAATTTTATGAGTTTTTTCCACACTTAAAAGGAACTTTCCTATTTTGTTCCCGCCCAAGGATTTGCAGGGGCCAATCACGTATAATTTTTTGAAATTAATCCGAAAAACTGTATAATTTGTGAAAATATTCGGAGTTTGGATTAATTCCGTAATTTTATGCGGGAACTTTCCTATTCCTGTCTCTTCCAAACGTTGGAATCATACAAACATGGCATCGCATGCTCGTTCTTGTCTCTTCCAAACATTGGAATCATGAAAAGAAAATATTAGATTTTCATCTTCTCTCAAAATTGCCGTCATCCAAACTGAACCTAACGGAGATTAGATTGAGTTTGAAAGAATAAAAAATTTTGGAATTTCGAAACAGAGCAAAATTTGATCCGACCGGCATCCCCATATCCTTTACCCTTACCTCTCCAAACCCGACCATCTCCTGCATTCCCATACGATCATTGCATTGATCATATTTTTTATTTTATTATTTTATCCTTCAAAACATCATCATTGCATGTACTTAATTTTTAAAAATAAGGGTAAAAATATAAACTCACCATTTTATGTCCATTACTTTTCAACCGCAACAATAATAACTTTACGACAACAAAAAGAGATAATTGGAACAAAAAATTATAGACAGAGGAAGTAACTATGAAGTGCCTTGTAACAATACTCAGGAACACTTAATGATTTTGAAGCACCACGTCAACGATGTCCGCACACTTGGTAATTTTCCATTGCAATTCTTTTTGGCATATGATTTTGGTAAACCGACACATCAAAATTCGTCTTTAGTACTTCTGTTATGTGAATGATTTTGGCATTTCACTTTCTTATACCGACGTTTGACACTACAAAATTTGTCTTTTAAGAGCATCAATATGTGGTTTAACAAATTAACTTTTAAGTTAGAGTAGAGAGCAAATTCTCAAAAAACCTCAAAAAAATCAGCTTCACCAAACGCCTCACCAATTTACAAATTTTTTAACTTTGCTACAGTAACTGAACAATTTTGGTGTGACACTATTCACGCATCAAGGCACTATTCACTTTTTTTTGACTATTTTTTGATAGTAGGAGTAGAAAGAAAGAATAATTTAATATATTGAAGTTAGAATAGAGAGTCTGATTTTGTGAGTTTTTTAAAAAGTGACTTGATAAATTATAAAAGGTGTTTTTGAGGTTAAATTTGATGTTTTTTTGTGAGCCTGATAAAAGCATCAATATCAAAGTAGAGAGCAAACTCCTCCAACACTTTAAAAATCAGCCTCATCAAACGAACTCATCAATTTGAAGATTTCTTAACTTTGATATAGTAACTTAACAAATTTAGTGACCTACTGTTCACTCACCAAAGAAGAGGAGGGAGGGAAGAGTAAAAGTTTGAATAGAGAGTCTGATTCTGTGAGTTTTTGATAAAGTGACTTGCTAAAGTTTGAATAGAGAGTCTGATTTTATGAATTTTTTGAAAAGTGACTTGCTAAACGATAAAAGATGTTTTTTAGGTTAAATTTGATGTTTTTTTTGTGTGCTAGATAAGAATGCCCTAATACTTGTGTTGTGTGAATAATTTTGATACCAAAAAACAAATTTTAGAGTGCCATTGTAACAAAGAAAAGTGTCAAAATCCATGATTTTGGGGTGTGGTTATGAGAAAATGGTGTGCAAAGACCAAAATTTACCTTCTTTTTTACTTCATCAACCAATTAGAAAAAGAAACGAAAAGGTTTTGATTTATGCACTTTGGCCCTTCAGATTCTTCCAAAAGTCGGTTATTCGGGATCAAAACTAATCTCCTCTCTCCCTCTCCCTCCTCCTTCGCTTGGAAGTTGGAACCCTAACCATCACGACCATGGGTGGAAATACAGACACAAAGTCGAAGCTTTTACAAGACCTCGTGCTGTACGCAGCGAGCGCCGCATTAAGCTGTCTCGTGTTGTTCGCCGGCCTTCGGCACCTCGACACCAATCGCGAATCGGCCAAAAGAGCCCTCGAGCAAAGAAAGGAACTCTCTAAGCGATTGAATCGCCCTCTCATTCACACCAACCCTTACGAGGCAATTCCATATCTCTCATAATTTCTCTCAAATTCAACGTTACTGGTCAAATTTTCTGTTATGGACTCAAATTTTCCCCTTTTGTCCGCCCCTTATTCTTTCCATACTGCTGTAAATCCTTTTGTATATACCGTTTCACATAATGAATGATAATTCTGATGTTGGAAAAAGAAAAAAGAAAAAAATTGATATTCTGATAACAGGATATGGTAGCATGCGATGTGGTGAATCCAGACCACATAGACGTGGAGTTCGAGTCGATTGGGGGATTAGACAGCATTAAGCAGGCACTATTCGAACTGGTGATTCTTCCTTTACGCAGACCACAGTTGTTTGCCAGAGGAAAGCTTCTTGGTCCCCAAAAAGGCGTGTTGTTGTATGGTCCACCGGGGACTGGTAAGACGATGCTGGCCAAGGCCATTGCAAAGGAGTCTGGAGCTGTGTTCATTAACGTCAGGGTTTCCAATTTGATGAGCAAGTGGTTTGGTGATGCCCAGAAATTAGGTATGCTTCAGTGGAATATGTTTTTGCTGTCTGATTCCTAGGCTATTTACTTTGACTTATAGTGAATCTCGATTGTTACTACATTGATATTCTGAATTGTGGAGATGTGTGTATTTTGAATAGAAGAAATGGTTGTTCACTATGGAACTTTGTTTGAACTGAGAATCCAACTCGTCAGACGTCATCAGGGGATTATAGAAATGTTATTCAGTTCGAATGCATTGAAGCCATTGCTTGTTGGAAGGGATAGACCTGATAGTTTTACTTATGGACCCTTTGGATTGTGCGAAAAGGAGAGAAAAGAAAGGTGGTTTCTCACCGGTTGTCACCAAAAGTAGTGACATTTTTTGTCAGAGACTAAATAGACCAATAAAATTCATCTTTTTTCTTTATATTTCATCATTTCTCTCCATTTTTCCATCTCTTTTAGCTATTCAAACTAGTGAAATAGTTATGCTTTCTTTTCTCGATCATGTTTCAGTTTTGGAAGTAGTTAGTTAGACCTTTATTTATTTAAGTTGGCATTGGGGTAATAGTTCTATAAACCTGCTTTAATGGAGGCAAACTCCAATGCTTGCAATTTGGTAGCACCAAATTATGATCCAGGTAGGAAGCTAATCATATTCCCATTCATGCACTTATAGATATATTTGAACCTATGCTCGTTCTTGCATATTAGATTATAAATGTTACTAGCCATCTACTGTATCACATCATTACAGTGTCAGCTGTGTTCAGTTTGGCGTATAAGCTGCAGCCTGCAATCATCTTCATTGACGAGGTTGACAGTTTCCTGGGACAGCGCCGTTCTACAGATAACGAAGTGTTGACTAACATGAAAACTGAGTTCATGGCATTGTGGGATGGGTTTACAACTGATCGTAAGTATTCTTCTCTGGGTCAATTATGGATCTTGATGGGTAGTTACGCGGAAAAAGAATATAAGTTCCATGATTATGAGTAAAACTGTTATGATTTGCATGTACTTTGTATACAGAATTTTCTCATATTTTGCATGCTTTATATACAGAGAATGCTCGAGTTATGGTACTTGCTGCAACCAATCGGCCAACAGATCTTGATGAAGCTATTCTTAGGCGTCTACCTCAGGCATTTGAGATTGGCAAACCTGATTGTAGTGATAGAGAGAAGATATTGAAGGTGGTTTTAAAGGGTGAGAGGATAGATGACAATATTGATTTCAATCACATAGCTAAAATGTGTCAGGGGTACACTGGTTCTGACTTGCTTGAGCTCTGTAAGCAAGCAGCCTATATTCCTCTGAGGGATTTCTTACAAGACGAGAAGAATGGGAAACGACCCCATGTAAGTCTTCATGTTAGCCTGATTCATACGTTCATATCTTATGCTAAGTGGTTTATGTTTCACTATCACATTTGTTCTACACAATCGCAAAGAACCGACTGAAGCCTTTTCTAGCTTCCGGAGCATGCTAAATCTTTTGTTCTCCAAGTTAATCCTGAATCGGCATGAGCTTTGAAGGGCATGAACTACTAGGGATGACAAAAGCAAGAGATTGGGTTTATCCGTTTATGGACCAGTCAAGGGTTGTCATTAGAGTGCATGTAGTTTCAGGGAGCCTGTGAATAGTTCTAGATGAATATTATCTGAGCCTGTTGTTTTAGTTTGACGAAATATTATTTGAACAACCTGGGTATTTTGAGTGAGCAGAATCCCAAGTTTTTTAGGGAATCATGTGTGAGACACTGAGACTTGTATTCCTATACTGGCTGAACCAGATGGACAGAGCTGGCAAACAAGTTGCAAAATTGTGCTTTCTAAGGAAACATGGTTGTTTTCCACCCAAAAGTATTCGAGTTGATGTTGTGGTTTGAATTTTACCACAATTGTTATGGAACACTAGGTATGTGTGTCTCCTAAATATTGGTTGTGTTCTTTTACAGGCACCAAGGCCATTGTCACAGCTGGACCTGGAGAAAACGTTGGCAGCTGCAAGGAAGTCTAAGGTCGAAATGATTGGGAACAGTAGATTGAATTCTTGGTCATCACCCAGTGGGCCGGACAATTACTAATTCTAGTTGCAAGAAACCGCTTACTAATTTTTTGGTACCTTTAAAATCTACCTTCTACCTTGAGTTGTATGCTGAAATCCTTTTAGATAAACTCTCTTTAAAATCATAGTCTTCGGTAGCTTTATATTTTGCATAAGTTATGTTACATAGTTTACCGAAATTGTCTTGTCAATTTTTCTTTTTTTCAGCACATCTAGACTTCTTTTGGAATCTGCAGACGTATGCCATCTACCAGCGCTTGCTTTCAAGACTTGGGATGAAGATGTAGGGTTCAGTATATTTTTTATATCTTTAGGGGTGGCACAGTCCCTCTTGACATTCAAGTTATCACTGCTTTGTAATGAGTCCAGTTCCGATAACCTTCTTCAATCGTCTAATCCTTTTCTTCTGTTGTATACACATGAACAAGTGTTGAAGGTGATTGCTAGAATGAAAAACGTCATAGGTGTAATTTTTGGCCCATGTGATTTTCGGTCTCATTTGTTACGACTGAGTGTATTCCATGCAATGGTTGAGTGTATTCCATGCAATGGTTGAGTTGATGCAATGTTATTGGTGGCATCTTGGAACCTGACTTGTATCTAATATTTGTTGTTTGAGAGCACATGGTACACAGAAGCAAGAAGTAACCTTGCATTCTTTCTTGAAAGGGTCCTAGTTTAGGCACAGGCATGCGGCTTCTGTTTGATTTATGTAAAAGTCATAAGCGTTTCAAGCCAACCGGCAATTACCCACCAAGTTCTTGCATATTATGAAGCAACTGCAAGACAACAGCAGACTACAACAATACGTCCAACGTATATTCTGAAATCTTTAGCAACTCCAAAATTACGGTTGGAGGTCGTTAACTATTAAGTTTAGTTCCCACCTCGCAGGTTTGATTTCTCTTGCCAACAGGCCACTAGGATTTATGTCCGGTCGTTATCTCTAGTTCTCCTGAATTAGCCGAGGTGCGCGCAAGCTGGCCAAACATGCGATGATGATTATCAGGAGGGGGAAAAAAAAAATTTGAATTGCAGTGCCTCATGAGTCGTGACAACGAAGAGAGAAAAATAAAGTGCACAGAGATAATAGATAGATGGTCATGGCTCATGGGTCTACTCATCCTTCAATATTGGTACTGCAAAATTCTTCAACACCGTAACACTCTTGCATTTTTTATAATGCTAAACAACCAAACTTGGAACTCAATTGCCATTGTACTGGACTTTGCATTATTGCTTAAAGAACTTTGGTTACTATATCGTTCACAAACCTATGATGTCGCAGAATCTTATGAGCCGGAATTCATTGAAGGGTACTTCATTTTATGAGACGAATAGTTTGTCCACGAGAAGTTCTGCCCAGAAACCGAATTTCTTTGAAAATGTACACTTACATCCACCAAAAGAAATTTGATTTTGTTCACCTTCTTTCAGTCTCTGAGGCAGATGTTTGAATAGGAAAAGGACTCAACAACCTCATCTTGAAACAATAATCCAGTGCGATTCCAGCAAATAGAAAGACTAGAAGATTCTCAGATACATAAACTGCACCTCCAAGAGCGTGCGACAGAAAGCTCCCCATTTCCATTTCCAAAGGAGGTCCACCATCCAGGGTCGCAAGACCTGCATTGCAAAGGGAATTCTTATATCAACATAAAGACAAATTGCCATAAGCAAGCCATATTTTTCATGCTATTTTTGTTTCAAAAGCTTAATAATTCAAGTCTTCATGCCAATCACAAGAAGGTTATACCTTTCACAAAGGCAAATGCCGCAGCAGTCCCTGTCTTGAGCTGAAAATTGTCCAAGTCTCTTCTTACTGCATATCGAAAAGTGACTCCAAATAGTGCACAACTGATGAAGGTGATCGCGAAAGGGAGAACAAGCAGAGAATCATTGGTCATTTGAGCAAGGGAAATCGGAAGTCCTGCAAAACTCCCTACCAGGGCAGAAACAGAAGCTGCTTTCACAGACTCCAACCTCTCTGCATTTCTATCCAGCTCTTCTGTTCCCGCCTCCATAAAAGCATCTTGGTTTCCAACCCCGTTACTGTAGACAGAGCGTTGTGCTTCTTCCACCATCGCTTTCGCTTCTGATATCTCCCTCTGACATTCTGCAATCTAGAGTGCATACACAATACAACAATAGTCATATCAGGAAATATCAAAATGGCTCAATCAACAAAGGATGAGTCAAGGAAGTTGTTCACTGGCATTGATTAAAACCGGCTAGAGAAAGCAACCTACTTAAAACATTTCCATTGAAGAAGCAATAAGCCAATGGGGCATTGATTAAAACCGGGCAGCAAACTCAATATAATACATCAACCAGCAAAAGAAATGGAACTTGAAATCGCTCTCTTTTTCATCTGTTTTGAGCTAGATCAAAGTGCAAGTTTGGGATTCCAAGTTCTATGCCAGCAAATTTTCAGACTACGTCTCTAATAATTAGCATCATATTTGGGTTTGTATTCGATTTCAATGTTGCTTTTTCCTATGATTTGATTATTGAGTTGGGTTCCCTTAGGAATCCTCTACTACCACATCAGTGACTGCCCATATTGGAACTTATTTTTCGGTCTGCTTCGCAATATGTGTCATTTGAGCTTGACACGTGCACGTGCACGTGCTCGTGTCAAGAAGATGATCGTTTGAATTGGTTCATTCCTGTCTTATGTGATGAAATCGCATGAAATGTCTTCATGTTAAAGAAAAACAAAATGTAAACACATACATAATGCATACGCAGTTGTTGAAAAAAAAAAAAAAAAATACTACCTCAGACGTTCTGGATTCGAGAGTATTGGCATAATCCCTCAACTGCTTCGCTTCAATTTCCTGTTTTTCAATCTCAGCGAGCGCTCTCTTCGCAGTCTCAACTCTCTGCGAAGCCATGTCCAGTCCATCGAGCAAAGCCCTGTTCTCTTCTCTGTTCAACAGTTCCTCTACTTGCTCTTCCACAATTCCAGACAACATCTGCTTCAGACCACCAACCACTTCTCCCTGTTCGGAGCTGTTGGCGCACTTCACAGTCACAATGGAGAACGGCGATGGTTTCCTGAAGATTTGCGAGCGTGTCGATATTGAAACGGAGAGGTTTTCTCCGATTGGAAATGGGTACTTCGGGTTTCTACAGGAGATCAAAGTGGGATTGGCGGTGGTCGCCATGGTGGTCTTGTCACTGAGCCTTCCAATGGAAGGAGATCGTGGGAGTGGTCCGGCTATGTTTTGCTTATCCTCTTCTCCTGGTGTACAACTAAGTTACAGAATTGGTCCTCATAGTTCAGGTGAATAATACATTGAGTTCATTTAGGTTTTAAATCTTTTTTTTTTTTTGATCACCGGTTTTAAATCTTTCCATCTGCTAAAAAGGCAAATTCTAAAGTCAACCCATCGGCGGCTGACATTAAGGTCTAAAAGTGTATTGAAATGTGTGAAATATGTATAAAAAAATGTGAAACTGTATTGAAATTTGTAAAAGGTATGTAGGAATGTGTGTGTTTATTGTCAGCCCATTACGTTGACAATAGAAAAATCCTAACGTTGGGGCAGAAGGGTCCTAATACTATCCAAGTGGGAAGAACCCCAGAGGTGACTGCAATGATCAAAAATCTCACTCATAATTTACTAGTTAGGTTTGAGATTAAATTGTGTCAAATGGGATAAATTGATAATGTAAAGCATAACCGCGAAAGGTGCAAAAATTACAACTAAGCTAGTTTTTTGAATAAACTCACTTTTTCACGATTTTTTATGCGATTTATTGTGAGAGAACGACCTGTCTTGATTTTTGAAAAAAAAAATAATTTTTTATTAGTGGAACACCCTTAGTAGATCCATTACTCAAATGTTCAAAAAGTGATGGCATTCAAATATAAATTTTTAGGAAAATTTATTGAAATGGTCCCTCTAGTTTAACCCCAGTCTCAATTTCGTCCCTCACCTTTCAATGTCACTCTAACGACCCCTGTAGTTTCAATTTTTTTTGAATTGAGTCCAAAAGTTAACTTCTGTTAGCAAACTTAACGGGAATCCCAATTTAGGGTTTTTTGAGGGGTAGAACAGACATTTTGCCCTCCCTTTTGCCCAATAACAAACCCTAACTCCTCCTACCCCTTTTTTACCCTTTGCAAATCTCAAAAAAAAAAAAAAAAAAGTTCCACAAAAAATATAAAATTGGGTGGCAAAAAACTTAGGGGGTGTTCCACTAACTAGTTTTTTCCAAAAACTAGTTTTTCTCAAAAACCAAGACAAGTCATCCTCTCACAATACATCACATAACACAAAAACCAAAGCAGTTTTAAAACAAAACTACCTTAGTGGAACACCCCCTTAATCTCACATCAAATTAAACCCAAAGAAAAATGGGCAAAATCACAAAATCATCAAATAAAAAAAAATTAATCTTACATTAAAATCATAACCGAAAAAGCCTCAATATGCATTACTCCCACTAAAAGAAACCTTACAATTGGCAATCACGATGATGACTAGGGCTGTAACCAGTTTGGTTCGGTCCAGTTCAACGACATTTTTAGTCGAACCGAGCAAAACCGGTTCGGGAGACATAGAGAACCGAAATTGATTTCACAAAGGCGGTTCGGTTCTCGGTTCGGTCCGGTTTCGAGGTCGGTTCAGTTCGTTCAGAGTGAGAGAGAATAGATAGAGACTAAAATTAAAAAAAAAACATACAATATCTGTTCAAGATCTACAGATTTACTTCAAAACATACACTTTTACAGATTTACAGAGATTAAAAACATATGCAGTCCAATATACATCAAAAACGTCAAGATCTACACAGATCAAAAAATAAAAATAAAAATAAAAATCAAGATCTACAGATTACAGTCCAATATACAAACATGTATATACACACACACATACAAAGACACAGAGAGAGAGAGAGAGAGAGAGAGAGAGAGAGAGAGAGAAATATACACACAGAAGCTAACAGATCTTTATGAGAGGATGCCGATGACGACGATCGACGGAATCTAAGTTTATCGCGCTGCCATCTCGTGTTCATGAAGATCGAAGAGTTGTGATCCATGTTCGATGGACGAAGTCACAACCTCGAGGTGAGAGAGAGTGGTAGAGAGACGATCAATGTGAGATATATGGTAGAGAGAGAGGGGGTAGAGAAAGAGGGAGAGGGGTGGGACTGGCGGCGTCCTATCTCTCTCTGATGATGGGAGTGAAATGAAAAGGGGTTGGGATAAGTTAAGGGGTTACTACACGCGTGGTCACTGGTTCGACCCTTGCTGGTAACATTTTTTAGAAGGTATATATGTAAACCAGTTCGGTTCGATTTGGTTCACTTTAAAAATTCCTTGAACCGGGAACTGAACCGGTTTTTGAAATTCTATTAACTTTGAGAACCGAACCGAGCCGAACCGATAAAGAAAAAATCAGGAAAAAAAAGACCAATTCGGTCCGGTTCTTCAGTTTCTTTGTTCAGCCCTAATGATGACGATGTCCTCCTTCATGCTAAACAGACCCGAGTTCAAGCTGAAGGGACCACCAGCAACTTCCTCAACTGGGCACTTGTCGTGGTCCGCCATGTGCCCATTGGGTTTCTTGGCGTTGGTTTGGACGCCATTTTGGGGCGCCGATGAGAGTGGTGGTGGTTCAATTTCCTCTCAATTTTATGATTTTTTTTTAGATTTGTAGAGAGTAAAAAAGGGGAAGCAGGAGTTAGGGTTTGTTATTGGGCAAGAGGGAGGGCAAAATGTCTGTTCTACCCCTAAAAAAACCCCCAAATTGGGATTTCCGTTAAGTTTCCTAACGGAAGTTAACTTTTGAATTGAATTTGAGCAAAATTGAAACTACAGGAGTCGTTAGAGTGAAATTGAAAGGTGGGAGACGAAATTGAGATTGGGGTTAAACTAGAGGGACCATTTCGATAAATTTCCCAAATTTTTACAATGTAATTTTCCTTCTAAAAAATCCCTACATTATCGCACATATAACTTTATATGTTTGTTGTTCAAATGAAATGCATAGTATAAAGTCGCACATATAACTTATTATTCCAGTACCATTGTCTTAAGAATACTTTGATTTTGTCTTTATTCAAAAAAAATTTGTTTTTTTGCGTTTGTTAGTTTTGCGTCAAAATTTTGATGATTATAAGTTCGTCTTGACGAGAGGAGAATTGAGTAAAATTATAACTTTTATCAAAATATTTTGGAAAATATCCAAGTGAAAATATTATTTACCACAATATTTGGCTTGCCAGGTCTAAATATTTTCTCTCGTGCATGGGATAAGTTCTTGGTATAAGGGGGTGTTTCAGTAAGGTTTTTTTTTTTTTTTTAATAAACCGGTTTTTCACGATTTTTTATGTGATGTATTATGAGAGAATGATATGTTTCGATTTTTGGAAAAAATAGTTTTTTTGTTAGTGGAACACCCCTTGTTCGTTTCATAGATTTAGTTTAGTTTTAGTTTTGTTTTGTAATCATTACACTCATTTCTCTCTCTATCTCTCTCCACTCATTACACCTTTCAAACAGAAAATTGGCTAAAAGTCTAAGTTTGGGAGCTTTAATTGGTTTTGGCCCATCCTAACTTATTTTAAGGCTTCCAATACATTAATGGGAAATTTTTTAGGGCTCAAGGACAATACTAGACAAAAATACCCTTAATGAATTCTTTCCATGCGTCCTTTATGCACTGCAATGAAAAAAAAAAAAAAAGAGCAAGCAAAAGCCGAACACTTCTGCGCTGCCTAGGTGCCCGGCCCAATCTGACACACCCATCCCGTCACTAACCCACCCCGTTTCTCTCTCTCTCTCTCGCGCGCGCGCGCGCGCTGGTAGTAGTATTCATTGATGTGTGGGACAAAATCATTTTCTCTCTCTTCAATTCTGGGAATATGTTCAATTTTGGGGTTAAATTTTAGGAGGTTTAAGCTCTATGGGGTAGGGTATAGTGGGTTTAGGCATTTTGTGTTTAGGCACTTAGGGTATTATACGGTTCCATAGGGTTTTAGAAATTTAGGCATTTTCATACGGTTTTGGGGGTTTAGGCACTTTCATTAGGTTTGGGGTTTAGGCACTTTCATTAGGTTTGGTGGTTTAGTAGGGTTGGTCATTTCCTCCGACTCGTTCGAATCCAATCCGATCCCCTATCTGAATGGATCGGCAATATGGAGATCTGTTTAGAGATTGGATAGGATATGGGGATTTTTTTGGAAAATGTTTGGGGATTGGGTAGGGGGTGGAGATCTGCTCCGAATCAGTTCCCCGATCCATCCCCACCCTGCTCCGCCTCGTCCCCGATCTGCCCCGTCCCCGAATCCCCAAATATAGGGGTCTATTATGAGTTATGAAACTTTTGGGTCCCACTAAATTTTCTCCAAACACATAAGGTCACACTAAATTTTCTCCAAACATTTTATTGATAATTGACCTTTGTAATATAATAAATGTGATTAAATAAGAAATACATCACGATAATGGGAATACATCCCAACTAGGTTGACATCTACTCAATTATCAATCATATGCATCTCTTAAAACAAACACAAAAAAATGCAAAATAAAAACAATATTTTTCCAATCGAGCCGTTGATTTTGTTGTTCTTATTGATGAAATCAATTATGTAAAGTTTCTTCTCGATTGAGTTTACTTTTCGTACTTTACGTTATCTTAGTGTTTCATATGAAGTTGAAGATCACACTACCTAAATATTCTTTTATGTTATCTTGCTTGTGGTTCCTTTAGTTTTCAAATTAGAAATCCAATTGATACTTGATACAACTTGAATTGAAGCTGACAAATACTTACGCTTACACATGAATACTGTGCCGTTCTTGTGCCGTGCCAACGATAAACGTACAGTGCCCATGCCGTGCTCGTGTTGGCCTGACCCGGCCTGTTCGACACCTCTACTTGTAACTTGATTTTACCATTTAATTTGTAACTAGGATTCCAGATTTCTAGTAATCTATTTTAAAAAAAAAAAAAGATTGGATCCCCGAATCCCCGTGGGGATCCCCGTTCCCCATTTGGAGTGGGGATGGAGGATGAAAAAAAGGTCCCGTTGGGATCGGGTAGGGGATGGATATGGAGAAGGGGTTTGGGGATTGGGGGTGGAGATAGTACTCTCCGGCCTCGATTCGTCCCCATGCCCATCCCTAGGGTTTAGGCACTTTCATGGGCTAAAGGGGGCATTTTTGGAACGTGGAGTTGATTTGTCCTCTTAGCATTAAGGAATTAGTTTGTGTCATATTTCCATGATTGACTCTTATACTATGTCCTTATCGAAAAAAGACTCTTCAAAACTAAACTAAACTAAAACTTCATTGGGGTTTATGCCCGGTGTTACCTCTATAATCCCGGAGTTAGTCGAAGTGTGTACAAGCTGACTGCGACATCTAATTATAACAAAAAAAATAAATAAATGAAGAACTTAAGCCTAGAGATAGGCATAGTTGAGTTAACCTTCAAATCATATGTAATGCAGAGAGCAATATTTTTTTGAATGGAATATAGAGTAACTTGTCCAGAGACGTCGTGGCGGCGGCCCTGGCTCCGACGATGGATCTTTTCGGAGGTTCCTTCTTTATGTTTTTCTGTTTATTTTGTTGTTCTTATATTCCCTTTGTGAAATCTTTACCCCCTTTAAGGGTGGTTGTTCGTTATTCCCTTTCGATGGTAGTTGTTCTTCGTACTCGGTGTATTCTCATCCGAACTACATGGGGTTTGTAACCCTTTGGACAGTTTTTGAGTAATAATTTTTTTTTTTGAGTTTGATAATAAATAAATAAATAGAGTAACATGTCTATATATCATTGTATGTGCCAACTTGTAATCAATTACCAACTCTCTCATTGGTCAACGACTCAACGCTAACACTTAGGCCCCGATTAGATGCGGGATACGTTTTGGTGGGATAAGATAGTAAGGGGGATAAGATAGTAAGGGGTATTATTTAGTACGGGTGGACCCACAGTGATGTGACATTTATGAAGGGGAGATTAAATAGTATGTGGTTTGGATGAATTTGTGATAAAGAGGGATAAAGTTGGGTGGATGATGTAAAAACTTGACAAATGACTTATTTGTCCTTGAACAGTCATATTAGATTTTATGATAAAAAAATACATAAACACAATAGTAATTAACTTAATTATACTTTTTAATAAATAATTCCTTTTATTAGTTATATCTAAAATTAAAATATTCAGTTATTATTTTTTTATTATTCATTTCAATAATATTTCGAAGTTTAATTTTTTGCTTTTTTTTTTCCTTTCTAGTTATACGTGTTTAATAATAACTAATTAGTAATTTTTATATTATTCCCCAACAATGTCAAATTCTAAAGTATAAAAAATTTTAAATTTTTTTGTATCAAGTTAAAGATCTCAATTTGTAGTTTAATTTGGTGCAAAAAAAAGTAAAAAAATTAATGTGAAAATACTTTATTTTTTTATCCGAAAGATATTGCAAAAGAAGCCAACAATGTCAAATTCTAACGTATAAAAATTTTCAAATTTTTTGTATCAAATTAAATATTTCAATTAGTAGTTTAATTTGGTGAAAAAAAATTAAAAAATATGCACAAAAGTACTTCATTTTTTTATCCGAATGAAATCGCAAGAGTTCGTAAAACATTTAAAATTCCATTCGGGTTCTTTTCAAAAACAGTAAAAAAAAAAAAACTGCGGGTAAGGGGAGGGGTATAAGGGAGGGTATGGGGGTAATTTCATAAGGGGTATGAGAGTATAAAGGGGTATTAAAAGGGTGGGGGTATAAAATTATCCTGGTGCACTTTTGTTTCCCAAACTATGCATAGAACCGTGGGACCGGGATAAGAGGAGGGGCAATAATTTTATACCCCTTGTAATGCTGCATCCAATCAGAGCCTTATGGATGAAAAAAATGATATGAACTCGAGTTTGGTGCACTATAATTTCACTCGGAATCAATTTGTTGACAATCAATATATCAATTTTATTTTGAAAGCTTAATCATTTGGCCCGATGCGGTTTAATACGTAAGCAAAATTTGAACATAGTTCAATTTTTAAGTTAAACACAAATACTTCACTCAACTTGAGGACTCGGAGTCTCGGACACTAGCTTAGGTACAGATTTTCTCTCTACAGAAATTGTAAATCAGTTGATTTGGGCTCATTTCGGGTCTCACACGAATGATTGAAACCATTCATATTTTTCAAAATAGTATTTACTGGTATCTAATAAAAAATTAGCTCAATTGGATATCGATAAATGCTCTATCAAATTTTCCAATTTTTTATTAACTCTAAATGAAAAACATGCAAAGCATGAACTCGGTCGCTCATCTATCAACCCTACACTATCGGAAAACTTGAAAAGTCAAGTCAGCCTAAAAAAGTAGCTCAATTAATAATAGGATGAGTTATAAATTCAGACATATTGGTTCGAAAAAGAGTTGGGAGAAATAAAAAAAAAATACTTGGAAGAATTAAAAAAAAAAAAAAAAGTTATGCTAATGTGTGCCTACTGTCTAGCACACAAACAAACAAAAATAACACACACTCTAATAACTTTTTACACTTTTTAATACATTTTTATGTATCTTTATACATTTTTTTACTCATTTCAATACACTTTTTCAACCTTAATTGGGCCTACGTTAGCATTTAAAAAAAAAAACTTGGAAGAATTAAAAAAGAAAAAAAAAAAAGAACTTGTAAGTCATCTCTCCCGGTCACGAGTTACAAACTTACAATCTACACACACTAGTTGCTTCCTTCCACAATCACAGTCCCTCTCACAGTCCCACTCCCATGGCCACCATCACATCCCCGCCTGCTCTCTCTCCTACTCCTCCTTCTCTCTCTACTCTCAGAAAGCATTTCCTCAATCCCCAATCCCCAGTCACCCAACATCATCTCTCACCTCCAATCACTCTTTCCTTACCATCCCAGAAAACCCTTAAACCAACCTTCAAAATCCAATCCTCCTCCACCCCAATCACCCCTTCCACTCTCTCCCCGACCCCCTCTCCAGAATCCCTCAAATCCCGCCTCCAAAATGGCGAAACCCTCTACGGCCTCTTCCTCCTCACCTTCTCCCCCACCCTCGCCGAGATCGCCGCCCTCTCCGGCTACGACTTCGTCGTCGTCGACATGGAACACGGCCACGGATCCATCTCCTCCGCCCTCCCCTGCCTTCACGCCCTCGCCGCCGCCCAAACTCCCGCCATCCTCCGCCTACCCGAATCCACCGCCGCCTGGGCCAAAAAAGCCCTCGATCTCGGCCCACAGGGAATTATGTTTCCAATGATCGATACCGCAAAGATGGCCCGCAAAGCCGTCTCCTACTGTCGGTTTCCGCCCAACGGAGTCCGTGGATCGGCCCATACCGTCGTTAGGGCTTCTGACTACGGAATAAACGTGGGGTATTTGAGTAATTACGAGGAGGACTTGCTGATCATGTGCCAGGTATTGGAACTTTCGTTGAAGTTTTTGATTTTTTTTTTTTCCTCTTTTGTCATAGGTAGCCTTAGTAGTCTCCACCATAGCTCCATTTAGTCGAACCAAGACTTCTCAGTTCTCACATGGGCACTTGAGTCCCCATCTCATGTTGCTGGGACAAATGCCCGTTGACACGTTTTTAAATTAAAAGGTGTGACTTTTAATTTTGTGTGATTGAAAGTACATTTGAGAAGAAACAATTACTAATACAGGGTCATCCCACATTGTGGATTGTTTATGGTCTAGAGTTCTCTTATTTCTACTATTTTCTGTATGTTTCAAAGTTATTAATTAAAATGAAACAATTACAACTACTCCGTAGAATAGTGACAATAGTCCTAGTATCGTCCCATAGGGATGAGAATACATTATTGAATCTGCCAACTACTTTCTACTTCAATTCAAGTGCGGGTTTTGAGTTTTTGATATGAAATTCAAAACTAAGAAAACAAAAAGGAATTTTGGTTAAGTTAAATAGTTGCAAAAAGTCCTAGGGAGTTGAATATGGTTTCCTCCTCATAAGTTGGAAAAAGTTCTAGGGTGTTGAATCTGGTTTCCTACTCATAACATGATATTTCATGGCTAATAACTATTTATTCAAATCAATACAAATATTCGCGGGAGACCTCTTGGCATTGACTATTGTTGCAGTGTTGCCTAATTTAAGATGTCTTACTAGTATGAGCCATATCTAAGTACAGCTTGTGTAATAGCACACATCGTGTTACAAGGTATAGCCCATCTTAACCAAGTTCGTGAATCAGTTACTCAATGGTTTGTATGAACGTGTTTGGAATCTAGAATACAAACACAATTGATAGATAGAAATCAGAAACATTTAAACCATTCACTGAAAAATAAAAGCATCCTTAAAGTCATACAACCAAAGTTCATTAGAGTATTCTTAAACCAATACAAAACTCATGCTACTTGGAAAGAAACTTTAATCTAACCCTGGAAACGAAGTTTAGCCGGCTATGGAAGGAGGAGTCTTCAAATTCTTTGGAATAGAATTCATGCTCCCTTGAATCTCCTTCTTTCTCCTCTTTTCTACTTCTTTTGCTTTGCTTCACCTTGCCTTAGCCTTGAAGCAAGACCAAATTAATTCCGAGGCAAGTTCTCTCCCCTAAGTTAGCCCCCAAAAGCTTTTATAAGCTCTAAGTCTGGAATTGGCTTTTCGAGATCCAAAAAGGTCAAAGAAAGTGGCTGAAGTTGGCTGGATCTGTCCAGTTGGATGATGCAATCCGTCCGGTTGGACTGGACATATGTCTGGTTGGATGGTGCAATCCTCCGATTGGACTGGACATATGAGGTTGGACAACCGAACACATGGCTTGCATTTGACACCTGAAAATGCTTTTTCTGACTTGTCCTGACGGATTTGAGATGCAACTGGACATGTTTGAGTCTTGTTTTGCGTCCACCCACGCGTTGCTCTCCTTCTAGCTCACATCTACAAGTTCTAACCTTTGTCATTTGGCTCCAACTCCGTCACATTCGGCCTCCAACACCTGAAATGTGAATATGCACAAGTCTTCAAGTAGCATCAAAATAGACTTAACAAAGATAGGCTGGGTAGCTTAAATGTTCACCTCTAAGCTCCTATCAAGATACATGGGTCATATCTTAGAACTGTATTCAGTCGCTATAAGCTAGACAAAGGGAGACAAATATGGCTTTAAGACTGCCGATGACGTGCCTTTATCGATCTCACAGGCCCAACTCTTGTTATCTTATTTCAAATTGATTGTGTTCATGATTTTAATGTTTTGTGATGTTTCTAATATTTAGTCTGTTAATATATCTTGAAATGAATCCTCAACACCAGGTGGAGTCCGAAGAGGGCGTGGAGAAGATTAAAGAGATCGCGGCCGTTGATGGGGTTGACTGTGTACAAATGGGACCGTTGGATTTGAGTGCGAGTCTGGGATACTTGTGGGACCCGGGTAATAAGAAAGTGAGGGAGGTGATGAGGAAAGCGGAGAAGGCTGTGTTGGGGATGGAAGGTGGGGCCTACTTGGGTGGGTTTGCTATGCCACATGATGGGCCTGTAGATCTACAGCTGAGAGGGTATCACATGGTGTCTGGCGCCGTGGATGTGGGGTTGTTTAGGAGTGCTGCTGTGGAGGATGTGAAGAGGTTTAAGACTAGTTTGTTGGAGGGATGTGGTGATGAGGTGGTGGAGGGTGGTAAGGATGGTGATGGTGATGATGATGATGATGAGAAGTACTGGAGCGAATGAAGGTGTTCATATTTTTGGAAATAATTGGAGTGTTTCCATTTTTTTGTATGTTTTAGCAATATGAATTTTGGAACGAGAATGTTTGTGATTTTTGCACCTTTTGGGTTTATGGATAGAGTTTTGTAGGGTTTGTTTCACTGTCATCTGTTATTTTCTTAGTGCTGGCAAATACAGGAACGATTTTGGAACGATGTGAAGGTTCCTTGGGCTCCTATTGTATGGTTCCATTGGAGTTTTCCTAAATGGGCATTCATCACTTGGTTGGCATACCTAGGAAAACTAGCTACTAAAGACAGATTAAGAAGATGGTGCAAGAATGTGGATGAGGCTTGTGTTTTGTGCTCTCAAAATGCTTAATCCCAGCAACATCTTTTTTATTTAGAGAGAGTGTTTTCTCTAGTGCCATATGGAGAGCTATATTTGATTTGATTCAACACTCAAAAGAGTTCAGGGGTTGGGAGTGTTTGAGCTAGATTGGGCCTGTAGGAATTGCACTGGAAAATCATTTAGAGCAACTCTGCTCAAAGTCTCCTTTGCTCCTGTTCTGTATCATGTCTGGCTGGAAAGGAATGCGAGGATTTTCGCCAAAAACACCTCTGATGTTCATGAAGTTCGCTCAAGAGTTCAGGCTAATATCCGCGCGAGAGTCTGTTCTTGGAAATACTTTCCAAGCACTCCTGAGAATATTACTTTGTGTAATAGCCTGAGTATTCCAGTTAGAATTCGGGGGGGATCTGTCATTCATGCTGGCAGTAGTTAGTGTCGTTTGTTTTGCTTGGTAGCTTTGAAGTTTTGTTTTTGTTTGGTTTTGGGGTGGGTACTCCTCCTTTGTACAGCTTGTTCATTGTTTTGGTTGGTTTATAAAATTCTTCATTTACCCAGGGAAAAAAAATTGGAGAAATGTTCCAGATATGTCCGTAGCCATTCCAACATGGTACGATTTTGAATGCATCTGTGTTTGGATTTATGTTCAGACACTTCCGCATAAAGCATAATGTGTTAGTTTGGTAGATTGGATGTGAACTTGATTAACCCCGCGTAAAGACCTCTGTGCACTATTGAAGAGATCGTAAAATCGATCCTTCAAGGAAAGAAAAAAAAAAAAGAGGAGAATAAATGCGGTAGTGAAGTTTACAGCACAGAGGAATATGGTCCAGAAAACTTTTGGTTGAAAATCCTTAACCTAGTAATTGATCTATGGTATGTAAAAGCAATAAGAAGTCTCCCTCTAGGTTTAATCTTTTCGTATCCGATTAAATCCTGCAAACAAAAGTTCCCCTCATAAACTCTTGGATATTGTGAAGCTCGAGAAATAAATTGATGCAAATTTTCTCCTCAGAGATATCGTACCCAGGATGATATTGTAACCCTTTTCACAATAACGTGAGTGGTCACTGGTCGGTATACGCCACTGAATTTTAGCCATTGCTTCTGTTAATCTTGAACTCTTGCGTTCTGTTCATTCTCATTCGATTGTTTGAGATTTTACGAAGAGAGTGTTTGTATCTTTGAATCGTAAAAATCTCACCGAGGGAAAAAGGAAAAAAGGAAAGAAATTGGAAAGCCAACCCTTTTTCTTTTCCCTTTCCCTTGGCTTTTATTTTCCTCGTTCAAATCCGACATACCACAGGTTTACAGTTATTATGCCGCTGGCAATGCTTTCTACAGATGCAAGCTGTGCTTTTGGGAGATTATCTCCAAAATACCCCCAACCCCCTCTCCCTTGACAATGGCAGAGAAGTTTGGTGGTAGATTTGATTAATGAGAAAATGTGAGGCATTTCCAACATTGTTAAAGGAATCTTTGGATACCATTTTCAATTGGGTTCAATATAGTAGAGGGAGGCCTCATCTATTCAAGAAGACTCTACACATGATTATATATTTATGCTCTACTAGTTTGTTACACCATCTTCCCCAAATAATATTATATGGAGCGTATGAAAATCTCAATAATCCCTATTGGAATATGTAACTATAGAATAGATGTTTGATCCTCTCTCCGACCTGGAAGTCCTGCCGTGATTTTGAGGGCACAACAAAGTATTATTCTCTTCTAACGGGTTTCATCCCGAGTTCATTAATATTATACCAAAAGTTCATTCTGTTTGGCTTCATGTTATATTTTGTAAGTTATTTAGTGCATTTAGCATTGCTCTATATCTAAGCGTGTCAATCTCCAGACACTCGTACCAATAATAATAATTCCCCCATCTAGCCCTGTGTCCTTACTCTCTCCTTGCTTATATTTGAGGAAGAAAAATCAAGAAAGACAGAGAGAGATGGATAGCTTTACAAGTCCAACAAACCAGTTCTTGTATGTTATTCTGTTTCTCCTTTCCACTCAAACCAAAGTTTTCTGCTTCCAATACCAGGTAGGAGATTTGAATTGTTGGGGCGTACCTCCTTCAGGAAATCCATATGTCTACGTAAACTGGTCCAACATGAACTACTTCAAACATGGAGATTCTCTCTGTAAGTAGTCATACCCATTCTCTACTTTGATCCTAACACTGCTTTCCACTTCAAAATTGCATCATTTTCAATCACCTTTCTCATTTTCTGATTCATGGGGTTGAATTTCTATACCCACCAAGCAAGGTTGTCAAATCGCGAATAGAATCAAGAATCGAATTGACCCTTTTCCGAATCGTGAAATATATGAAAAGATGTATCTATGCATCTACATAATAAAGATACATTGTAAAAGTGAAAAGTTTAAGCTTAAATACGAATTTGAGTTTGTTTTGTACTATAAATTGATGATCACATGGTCTCATAGCAAAATAAATACTATAGTAACATGAACATATGCATATAGATGTAAAAGATTCATTATAAAAAGCTTACACAATAAAGGCTTGTAGCCTAATACGAAGGAACTAAGCTTATATGGCAACATATGTGGGTTATTCCGAGCCTTGGAACCGTGCCCTAGTCTATGATTTAGAGGATACAAGAATAAAAAAGATTTATTTGTGAAATTACAAATCCATATAGGTTCGTCTTCATTGAATAAGGAATATGATCTTCTATACTTAACGGTGTATGATCTTATATTTTTTCTTATTAAGAACAAAAAGGCAGAACAACAAAAGTGGTTTCATGTAAGTTGTGATAAAGCTTTGATTTCACCTATATATTTGAATCGTTTTTGCGTGAATCGGGAATCGAATCGCAAATTGAACAGTGAATCATATGATTTGCCTCCAATTCTATATCAACTTTGATTCACCAATAGATTTGTATCATTTTTGCACTGAATCGCGAATCGTGCAGTTCTGACAACCATGCCACCAAGTCATAGATTCAGTGATACCCATTATCTACTTTGATTTAGGGTGTTCATAAAACTGACTTACTGGCAATAAGTCAGTGGAACTAGTTTATTGAGTGAAATTGGGTTGATGTATTGTGAGAGAATGACTTGTATCCTAAAGCGTAATGCACCAGTTTTGAGTATAAGTCACTTTTGTGTCCTAAAAATGCAGCAGTTTCCAATCACTTTTTTTTTTTTCTTTTTCCTTTTCTGATTCTTGGGATTGAATTTATGGCTTCAGTCTTTCTATACCCTCCAAGTCAAGGGTCAGTGCTCCAAGTGACACAACAAGCATACCAAACCTGCGACATTACAGATCCAATCTTTTCAATGAACAATGGAAATTTCCTGTTTAACATAACCCAACAAGGAGTGCTCTACTTCATAAGTGGGGTAGCAGGGAACTGCCGAAATAACCAGAAACTACAAGTTTGCATACATTCAAAAGGGACTTGTGCATATTACACACCACCTCTGCCAGCACCTGCATCTTCACCTTCTCACTCCATCGACTCAGGATCGATCTCCACGGCGCCTTCGTCTTCATGGTCGATAGGGAGTCCGATTAAATTGGTTTCGGCAGCCGTTGGTTTACTGGTTTCGGCTTTAGTCATGCTATTTTTGTTCCAAACGTATAGTAATTCAAGTCGGTATGCCAAATTACAACAAGATCATACCTTTTAAGGCTGCACAAAAAATCTGGTGTACCGCTAAACTGCTCCGAACCAAACCAAATTGTCCAAATCCATGGATTAATGGTTCGGACAGGGATTCAAGAATTTGAAACCAACTGATATGATTCGGTCCATGAATTTTTATTACAAAACCATGTGGATTAACCGAACTGAACTGTTCATAAATATACACATATATATTTATATATGA